>JAYESA010000015.1:38058946-38061446 GCA_036927795.1 Iris macrosiphon | reverse complement strand
CTCTAGTTTAGGAGTGATTTCTGGATTGGTAGCCGGGATCACTAGAATCTTGTTATTGTTTTTATTAGCTTTTAGCACCGGATTTGTCTCGATTTTGGATTGAGACCTTGTATTGTATATAATTTTGGATAATGATGTATTATTATTATTGATGTTGTGGTTGTTGTAGTAGTTGTTGTTGGTTAGACTTTATAGTTGTTAGACTTCTTGTTATCTTATCGTGCTTAGATTCGTGATTGAGTACATTGTGATTATCATTATGATATTGCTCCTCCGTTTGGAGTTGAGATCTTGACAGGGATATATATTGATTGCGTGAGATTGTTAGCTAGATAGTTGACCTAGATAGCGTTCTACCCGCCGATGCTGCGGCGTAGGCTGGACGTACCCATGACTCATGCCGATTTTCGGGTGCGGATCGTGACACATTTTTGGTGGCGGCCCCATGCAGGTCTCGATTCGCAATTAGTGCGATATCGTGGTGGTACAACAACTTAGTTGTACTGCTACGAGCCTGCTATAGGATCTATGTTATAGGATCTAGGATCTAGGATGAGAGTGTACTCAATCACGACTAGGAACAATTCCAATCTAATTATTCCGAATTTGCTTCTTTTGAAATATTATTGTCCTTCTTTGAGGATATCTTATCTTGCACCGTATTGACTTCTTTTGATCTGTGTTCAGGATGCCTCCGAAGACACGATCCCATCGTACCGTTCCAGCAGTTGCTACCGAGAGGTCTTCTACCTCTTGTCCAGCTCGTATTTAGGCAGCTGCTACCGCTCCACTCACCACTCCTGCGGTCGAGGAAGCATCTGCTTCTCTCAGGGATCCTCCTTCACCTATCGATCCGAGGACTATCCCAGTCGTTCCGGTGGTTCCTCCACTACTTCCTGCACCAGTAGATGCCGCACAATTATTTGCGTTCTTCAGGAAGATGATGGATGCGCAGCACCGTCAGGTGGATATGATGAGGCTGGGCATTGAGAACGCCCACCAGGTGGCCATGACGGCAGTGGACAGGGTGGCACAGATTCAGCCACAGGCAGATCAGATTCAGCGTCCGAGGCCGGGCAGTATCATTGACTTCCAGAGGATACAGCCCAAAGAGTTCCGTGGTACAGAAGGGATCCTGTATACGGATGACTGGATAGAGCAGATTGAGGGCATCTTCAGGCTGGCACAGATTTCAGACAGCATACAGATAGAGGCAGCAGGCAGTCAGATGTTCGACCTTGCTTTGACATGGTATAGCACTGATACGAGGATCGTGGCACTAGGACTTACTTAGGAGGCTTTCAAGAGACTTTTTAAGGAGAAGTTTTTCCCATATGTGGTGCTCAGTGCTTTGGAGAGCCAGTTCGAGACACTCGTCCAAGGGAGCATGATGGTGGATGAGTACGCAGTGGAGTTCTGCCGTCTGGGTAGATTCATGGTGGGCTTGAGTGAGGCAGCCAAGGCGAGGAAGTTTCGCAAGGGCTTGGTCATGGCGGTCAAGTCTTTGACTAGGAGCGACCGCGAGGCAACTTTCGAGCAAATAGTAGGAGATGCTAAGAGGGCATAGGATGACTTGGAGCTCAAGTCCAAGAGAGGCAGGGATAATTCAGGCAGTGCGAGTGGCAGTACGGGACCAGCTAAGTATCCCTATGTGCAGAAGGCAGCAGCAGGGTCAGGATCAGAGGGTGCCCACTTGTGCCTACTGCAGGAAGGCATGACATACTTGGGATGTTTTTAGAAGGAGGTTGAAGGTGTGTTTGTTCTGTGGATCCGCTGCTCACCAGATGCGAGATTGTCCCACTGCACCTCCATTTGGTGGAGCACAGGATCGGAGAGTTGGAGCTAGGCCACCTGTGGCACAGCCTCATGTCCCGCACCAGCAGAGGGATACACCCCAGCAGGGCAGGGCTTATGCGTTGACGGTCGAGGAGGTCGATGCTACGGGTGTCGGGTTAGCAGGTCTGTCTCTTTGTTCTTCTTCCTGTCCTTTTCCATTCCTTGTGGTGTGCTTCATTAGTACCTGTTAGACTTTTCTTTGTGCTGTGGTAGATAGTGTAGTGACCCTGATTAAGACTATGATAAAACGACCAGTAGGACCATGATCTTGCATGTTGTTTAGTAGAATTTCTTGACTGTGATTATTGGGAGTTTGACCTAGAGGGAGTGTGATTGACTTTAAATTTCGAGGACGAAACTTTCTAAGGAGGATAGGCTTGTCACCACCCCATTTCCAGAGCCGGATATTTTTTTAAAATTTGGTTAATTGTGTATTATTTATAATTAATTATTTTTATATTTAATTGATGGTTGTGTTATTTTTATATTGATTGTTTTAGGATTTTGACTAGCCTGGACCCATGTCAGACCCTAGTGGACCTATGTCCGACCCAGCCCACACCCTTGTGAGAATTATTTTTGGGTTTAGAATATTTATTATATTTTTAGTGGGTTAGTTGGAGAGATTTGGAGTTAGTTTGAGTGCTTTTGAAACCCGAAATCC
>JAYESA010000015.1:37143946-37348946 GCA_036927795.1 Iris macrosiphon | reverse complement strand
AGGGTTTCGGCCAGGTAAAAAATATAGGGTTAGGGCTTGTGAATATAGCACAATGTCCAAAATACCCTCCTAATAAGTCATGCTAAAAATAGGGTTTGGAGTTGGGGTTTTCTAAACACATTCTAACTAATCCAAAACTCTCCAATTAACTAATAAAAATATAATAACTATTCTATACCAATAAATAAGCCTGACAAGGGTGTTGGTTGGGTCTGACATGGGTCCACTAGGGTCTGACATGGGTCCAGACTAGCCAAAACCCTAAAACAACCAATAAAAAATAAATACAACCAACTAATTAAATATTAATACAAATATTTATGATCAATACATAATTTACCAACTAAAAATAAAAAAATACCCTGTCCTGGAAATGGGGTAGTGACAAGCCTATCCTCCTTAGAGAATTTTGTCCTCGAAATTTAAAGTCGATCGCACTTCTTCTAGGTCAAACCCCCAACAATCACAGTCAAATTTTTTTACCTAAACAACATACAAGATCATGGTCCTACTGGTCGTGTTATCACAGTCTCAGCCAGGGTCACTACACTATCTACCACAACACAAAAGAAAAGTCTAACAGGTACTAATGAAGCACACCACAAGGAATAGTAAATGGACATAAATAAGAACAAAAGAGACAGACCTGCTAACCCGACAACCGTAGCATCGGCCTCCTCGACCGTCAAAGCATAAGCCATGCCCTGCTGGGGTATCTCCCTCTGCTGGTGCGGGGCATGATGCTGTGCCACAGATGGCCTAGCTCCAACTCTTCGATCCTGTGCTCTACCAAATGGAGGTACAGTGGGGCAATCTCGCATCTGGTGAGCAGCGGATCCACAGAATAAACACACCTTCAGCCTCCTCCTACAAATATCCTAAGTGTGTCCTGCCTTCCTGCAGTAGGCACAAGTGGGCACTTTCTGATCCTGACCCTGCTGCGCTATCTTCTGCACATAGGGACGCTTAGTCGGTCCTGTACTACCACTCGCACTACCTGAATCATCCCTGCCTCTCTTGGACTTGAGCTCCAAGTCATCCTCTGTCCTCTGAGCGTCCCCTACGATCTGCTCGAAAGTCGCCTCGCGCTCACTTTTAGTCAAAGACTTGATCGCCATGACCAAACCCTTGCAAAACTTTCTCGCCTTTGCCGCCTCACTCAAGCCCTCTACAAATCTGCCCAGACGGCAGAACTCCGCTGCGTACTCGTCCACTAGCATGCTCCCCTGGACGAGTTCCTCAAACTGGCTCTCCAAGGCACTGAGAGCCATATTTGGAAACAACTTCTCCTTAAAAAGCCTCTTGAAATCCTTCCAAGTAAGCCCTGGTGCCGTAATCCTCGTATCTGTGCGATACCACGTCAAAGCAAGCTCGAACATCTGACTGTCCGCTGCCTCTATCTGCATACTGCCTGGAATCTATGCCAGCCGGAAAATCCCCTCAATCTGCTCTATCCAGTCATCCGCGTACAGGATCCCCTTTGTACCTCGAAACTCCTTGGGCCACATCCTCTGGAAGTCAATGATGCTGCCCGACCTCGGATGCTGAGTCTGATCTGCTTGTGGCTGGATCTGAGCCACTTTGTCCACTGCCGTCATGGCCACCTGGTGGGGATTCTCAATGCCCAGCCTCATCACATCCACCTGGCGGTGCTGTGCGTCCATCATCTACCTGAAGAACGCAAACAACTGCGCGGCGTCTACTGGTACAGGAGGTGGTGGAGGCACCACCGGAACGACTGGGGTAGTCCTCGGATCGACAAGTGGAAGAGGATCCCCGAGAGAAGCAGATGCTCCCTCCACCGCAGGAGTGGTGAGTGGAGCGGTAGCAGCTGCCTGAATATGAGCTGGACGAGAGGTAGCAGACCTCTCGGTGGCAACTGCTGGAACGGTATGATGGGATCGTGTCTTCGGAGGCATCCTAAACACAGTTCAAAAAAAGTTAATACGGCGCAAGATACGATATCATCAAAGAAGGACAGTAATATTTCAAAAGAAAGTAATTTCAGAATAATTAGATTGGAATTGTTCCTAATCGTGATTGAGTACACTCTCATCCTAAATCATATATCCTAGAGCAGGCTCGCAGCAGTACAACTAAATCATTGTACTACCACGATATCGCACTAACTGCGAAGCTCGAGACCGACATGGGCTGCCACCAAAAATGTGTCACGACCCACACCCGAAAAATTGGGCACGAGTCGTGGGTACGTCCAGCCTACGCCGCAGCATCGACGGTAGAACGCTGTATAGGTCTACTATCTAGCTAAAAACCTCACACAATAATATAAGTACCTGTCAAGATCTCAACTCCAAACGAAGGAGCAATATCATAAAGATAATCACAAGTACTCAATAACGAATCTAAGCACGATAAGATAACAAAGAAGTCTAACAGCTACAAAGTCCACACAATAACTACTACTAAAGCAACAACAATAATAATAATAATACAACAATATCCTGAATCAAATACAATATAAGTCTCAACCAAAAACCGGGGACAAATCCAGTACCAAAAACTAATAAATACAACTGAGGTCCTAGTGATCCTGGCTACCAACCCGGAAATCACTCCTGAACTAGGGGGTCCCTGTCTGCACCCTCGACGGGCTGAGGTCCTTAAAATGTCGGACACCAATCTTCCAGATCCTCTGAAAAATATATCTAGTCAGGATTGGAGCAAGTACACCTCTAACAGCAGTTCCAGTTAAATGATAAAAACTATAAAATAGTTGTAGCAAGTAGCACAAGGTGAAGAAAATAAAGTATGAACAAGAAAATATACATATATATCAACTGGTACATGAAAGGTAAAGATGCAGAAAAATCAGAAGCAAGATAGTAATGACTGCAAGATACAAGAAATCTAAACTAAGAGCAAGTGTGTGCACAATAACATGAAGTGAGTCCAGCAAGAGTAATGTAATGAGTCAAGTCCAGAAAGTATAAGTGAGACTAGCAAGAAATACAAGAGAGTCTAGACTAGAAAGAATGAACTCGTATCTCTGAAATACCTGTTTCGACATGTAAACGGCTAGGGATAAGTATGACTCACCGTACACTGGGTGTGCGGCTGCTATTATTCCAGATTAGACAAGAGAGGGTGATTCTAGTGATTCCAGTTGGAAATCTTTACATGTCTACTTGAGTATTTTTCTGCCCCGACTAGTACAAGTGAATTCAAGACCCGACACGCAAATCAAGTATGAGTCCAGCCAGAAATATGAGTGATGCCTGTAGTGAGTCCTGATGTGATGCCAGTAGGTGATTCCAGAAATAGAGGCCAGAAATATTAAATATACGTGTCGCAAGTAAATGAATCTAGAAATACTAGTCCGTATCGTGCCAAAAAATTTAGATAGTACTATACTAGAAGCTGAATCATAATAATCATCAGATAATGAAAACTATCATCGAATGTACTCGCTTGACGTCCTGAGCAACTGGCGAGGATCGAGGTCCGAACTGGCGTCGCAAAGACCTATTACGAAAAGCAAGCTTAAACGGGATTCTAATGAGTTAAAATATAAAATAACTAAAAACAAGCTTCTAACTCTATATATACATCTCTATCTATATACATATATATATACATATATATATATATATATACATATATATATATATATACATATATATATATATATATATATATATATATATATATATATATATATATATATATATATATATATATATATATATATAAAGAGGGGGAGCTAGCTGCTACTGCGAAGCACTGCTACTGCTGCTGATACTGCGAGTTGCTGCTGCTGCTGCAGCTGCTCTACCTCACTCTCCCTCCTACTCTATCTCACTCTCCCTCTCACCCTATCTCACTCATTCTCTCTCACTCTATCTCACTCTCTCTAACTCTCTTCTCAATCTCTCTCGCTCTAGCTCTCTATCTCAATCTCTCTCGCTCTAGCTCTCTATCTCACCCTCTCTCGACACACACCAACACACACACATAAACATATACACGCACATACACTTACATATATATACACTCACATATATATACACACACACACACACACACACACACACACATATATATATATATATATATATATATATATATATATATATATATATATATATATATATAAACACACACACACACACATATATACACTCCCACATATATATATATATATATATATATACACACACACACACACAGACACACACATATATATATATAAACACACTCACACACACACACACACACACATATATATATATACACACACACACACACTACACACTAACACACACTACACTCACACATACTACACACAAACACACTACACCTATACACTCAACACTCACACACACACACACACACACACACACACACACACACACACACATATATATATATATATATATATATATATATATATTAACACACACTACATACTAACAACTCACTACACACAAACACACTCACCAACACACACACAACCACAACACACACACTACCCACACTCACCCATATACATATATATATAATATAACTCGAAAAATCTAGTACACACTCTCCGAGGCTAAACTAACCCGCACACAAGCTCAAAACCTAGAAACCAAGTCGAAATGGCTATTCGGTCATTTCGACGAACACGTGGAGTGCGATTCGCAATACCTCATGAAACGTACACCAAACCTACTCGAAATTGACACAAAATTTATCCACAAGTTTTAATCGATGTCTAGAACCTAGAAAAATTCTAACTCTCTGATTCTAGGTCCGTGGCAAAAACCCGCATACATGTGGAATCCACGACGACAAAAACCCCCCAAATCGCCCGAAATGTCCAAATCTTTGTGACACGATCTCATGTGTCAGAATAGTGATACGTACCTACCCTCAAAACACCCGTCTAACCTAGGGCAACACACAAAATTGGCCAATCTCGGATTTTACCCAAAATTGACACAAAATCCTATGCCAAAATCTCCAAACACATCCAAACAAGCTCCAACTTTCTCCTATGGGTAGCCCTAAGGTCTAAAAAAATTCTAAACTACTAATTACACTATATTAGAGCAATCACTAAGAGAAATGTTAGGGTTTACCTCTTGGGAGTTGGAATCCCAAGGCCAAAGTCTCTAAAAAGTCCCAAATCCACCACACCAAGCTTCCAAGCCTCCAATCCAAGCTCCAACACTAATTCTAAGCTCTACACACCTAGGTTAGGGGAAAGCAAAGGGTTAGGGTTTACATCTATGGAAGAAGTAGATGAAGGAAGAGAAGAAAGTGAAGAACTTACTTGAAATTGGAAGAAGGAAGAAGAAGAGAATGGAGTGAAGAGTGAAGAAGAAGAAGAAGAATAGAAATGAAATAAGGGGGGGGGGGAGGATTTCGGCCAGGTGAAAAATATAGGGTTAGGGCTTGTGAACATAGCACAATGTCCAAAATACCCTCCTAATAAGTCATGCTAAAAATAGGGTTTGGGTTTGGGGTTTTCTAAACACATTCTAACTAATCCAAAACTCTCCAATTAACTAATAAAATATAATAACTATTCTACACCAATAAATAAGTTTGACAAGGGTGTTGGTTGGGTCTGACATGGTCAACTAGGGTCTGACATGGGTCTAGACTAGCCAAAACCCTAAAATAACCAATAAAAAATAAATACAACCAACTAATTTAATATTAATACAAATATTTATGATCAATACATAATTTACCAAATAAAAAAATACCCTGTCCTGGAAATGGGGTAGTGACAAAGAATCACCGTTCCTGCGCTCCCGTGGGACGATCGCTTGACCTATCTGGACGTGATGCCGCACGAGCGTATGCCGCGCCCGTGCAAGGCCGTGGTTCTAGCTGGCGGTAAGAGGTCTAAGCCACAGAGTCGTACAGATTGTCTGAGTGCAGCAGAATTAAAAACGCATAGGCGATTGGTAATAAGTTCACCGAGTCGTCAATAGCTGAAGCATTGAATAACACAAGTAGAAGTAAAGCAAAGTCTTTATTGATATTGAATAAGTGTTATAGGCGGCGCATAGTCGAGATTACAAGTCGCTCAAGCCTCTCTTTCAGAAATAGTAAAAGCGTGCCAAGCGGCTACATTTGTGGAATGATACATAGGCGATGTTCCAACATTATGTCTTATATATGTGCTTTAGTTTCGGACGCAATGCTCCAAGGCTCCATAGTGAACTCCACGTCTTAGCACGCACAAAGGAGGCATCTGCACCGAACGAGGTTCTTCTGCACCCTGCAAGCAATCTAGTGGGTTATCAGTACATGAATGCACTAGTGGGGAGGGTACTCGCCCGCTCGACAAATCCAAACACGTTCAATAGGTTTCGTGCACCAACTATTTAGTTGTCTTTCTAATCTTGCCTAGGATCAATTTTATGGCAATGTTGAATAGCCTAACTAGTGTGGCAGTGCGCCATACGATATGAAAGGAAACACGGAGAGACTTACCGACTTACCACTTGTCCTTCCCTGTCCAAGACAAATCAAGTTAATTCTAGCACAAGCAGCATATATATATGAAACTCAGGGAAAATATCATAGGCAATCAAAGTATTGTGAGCGAGATTACATTTCGGATACACGAGTTATAAGGATTTCTTAGGTGTGTTGCATAATATGTTCAAGTGATCCATATATACAATCGTGTTATGATCATTCAGGTATTTCAGATGTTCTCGATGTGATGTAATGACTCGCACGCAGATAGCCGCTAAGCGATGATGACTTATCTATATAAACAATTGTCGCTGGCATAGCCATAAAGGACGAGTTATAGTCTTGAACGAAGATGGGATTGCAACTAAAGTACGTGAGGTACCGCAAGCCATCCCGTCCAGCACGTGAGACTAAACGTTAGTTCCATCTGGATGAGATTGGTCCCAGTGCCCCGAAGACCGTCCATGGAACGAGATCCGAAGATCCCCCTTGATTCCAAGTTGTCCACGAAATGCAAGTCATGGGTCTTCCAATTTTACACAACTTGACATGATAATTCATGATTCTTGTTCTGAACCGAGCATTTGCTCCACGAGCTGTGATTCTTGCTTTGCTTGACATGATTCTCGTTCAGATATAAACTTGATATGATTATCATTCAGATGTAAACTTGATAGGATTCTTGACCAATGAATAACTTGCCTTGATGCATTCCCTTGGTGCGAGGATTTTCTTAGCGACCCAACGGTCCCGGATACTTGCAGGTTCATTTTCAACATAAGAACTATTTGATAGTCTTCTGGTTGAGTAGAATGCATGCACGATACGGATAGCGTTTACTTGGTTGTGGCATGATTTCGTGTGACAAGCATTGCAATGAGGCAACGAGTACAAGTTCACATATAAGTAGGCAAGCATAAATTTATAATAAAACTTAAGCATTCACGTTGGCTCGGGCCCGAAGGTAAGCCGATGAGTGAAACCATAAAGGGACTTACTGTAAACCCCCTCACCCAAAATTAGGCTTACTTGGCTTTGATAGAGAAACTAGGGCTAGTTTGAATCCAATTAGAAATAGAACACTGTGTCTTAATTGATTTTATAATATTTGTATCACTTCGTGCACCTTACCGTTGCTTTGATAATTGGAACACTACACTAGCCATTGCCTTCCTATAAATTTTATACCCTTATTATAGACGTGCCAGTCATCTATTCTGACATTTGTGTAACTTATAATTATGCTCTCTTGTGCTACATTTTAGTCGCACAAATATTCGTCACAGACGTTTATATTTAATTCTAAATAAATTTAACTTTGTATCCTTGTGCGTTCCTCATTTTTGCCCTTAAAATATTTTTTACAATAAATGTTTTACAAATATATGTATCTTCTATTATATAATGTGGCTTGGAAATGGCTCACACCTTAAATATTTTTTTACAATAAATATCTTACAAATATTTATATCTTCTATTATATATTGCGGCTTGGAGATGGCTCAAAAGTGAGACGTCCTTTGTAAATTCTCAAGCTATTTTTTTCTAATTTTTTAAATGACATGTACATCCTTCACCCTCACGTAAAAATTTCTAAAATTCTATCTAATTTAAATTTGTATTTAATTTAAACTATTTAATATATTTAAACCAACTAAATGATATTACCTAAATATATATCCAAAATTTTTAAAAAATATATGTCACTCCCCGTTCCCAGTATACGTATTGGGAGCATATTATTTTGAGGTTAGAGCTTGGTCATGACTTGAACCTTGGGTCAAGTGAACCCAAACGCTCCATGTATATAAACCAAAGCTCTACTTCTCTCTCTCTCTTCATTCCTTCTTTTCTTTCTCTCTCTTAGGTTTCTCTTCCTCCATCCTTAGACAAGTACATCTTGTATGAGAAATGGAGAAACCCTCCATATTATTAGTCTTTTATGTTTATTATGTGATTTAAGCATGTTTAGAACATGGTATTTTTAGATTTGGTGGATGGAATGGTGCAGATCTGAATTTTTATGAGTGTGGATGTTCTTGAGTTTTTCTTGGTTTTAATCTTTAAAGATTGTTTTTTCAAAAAAAATTATTCTATGTGATGGAGCACTTCATTTCGAGTAATTTGACTTTTGAACCACTTGATTTGGAGTTGAGATGAGGATTTTATGGCAAAACTAGTTTTTCAGATTCTTGGAGTTTTTTTATGGCTGAACTTATTGTTCTAGGACGATGGAGTATCATACGGCCCAGCAACATGAGCCCCCTCTAGCATGCGCCCATCTTGTTGGACGCATGTCTGCTTTATGCATGCTTTCAAAAGTCGGACGCATAGTACCTTGAACGCATGAAAATTCACTAAGGCCTGACTACATGCGTCCAGGAGATTATGCGGCCACGAGCCATGCGTCTCTTCTTTTTGGACGCATGCCTCTACACGACTTTTTTGTTTCTGCACGACTTTATGTGCTTTTGTCTTTTCTCTCTGACACTTATGCCTTGTCACATCAATCATATTTATGTCACTTCCCTGATACTTCATTTATTGCACATCACTTCAGTACTTGTCCAAAGTAGTAGACTTTTGCCCGACCATGCGGCCTCAAGGTGTGTATTGGGCCGGTCCGGGCCGGACCGGGCTCAACCCGAAGAGAGCGGCGGGCCAGGCCGGCCCGGCCCGGCCCGGTCAACAAATAATCCAGCCCAGCCCGGGCCCACGACCCGGTCAGGGTAGGACCGGGCCCAACCGGTCTGGGTCCGGGCCGGTCAACGGTCGGGCCGGCCCGACCTATATATATATATATATATATATATATATATATATATATATATATATATATATATATATATATATATATATATATATATATATATATAGCCCGGTTCAGTTTTTTTATTTACTTTAATATATATATATATATATATATATATATATATATATATATATATATATATATATATATCCTAAAAAGAAAAAAATTAAACCGGGCCTGAACCGGGCCAGTCCGGGCCGGCCCGACCGGGCCAGCCGAATTGGACTCAGCCACACCAAAGGATGGATCGGGCCGGGCCAGGCTGGGCTTACGGGTCATATCCTCCGACCCAGCCCAGACCCGTAGGGGGAGTAGGTCAGAATGGGCCGGTCCGTTGACCGAGTCTGGGCCAACCCGGACCGGGTTTGACTGGGCCGGGCCCGTGGCGGGTTCCAGGCCGGCCCACCCTTTTACACACCTTGAATGCGGCTTGGAGGAGCATGCGGCCAGGTTAGAACATGCGGTCGGGTTGGTTCATGCGGCTTGACCTTCTTGTGCGCGACTAAGACACGTATTATCCTTAGTGACTCCATGTGTATATGTAGTACTTTCTTGTTGGGATCATATATTTTTATTTGAAATATTTTTTATTCTATGTAGTTGATTCTAGTAATGCTTGTGTCTTAATTTTAAGGAAGAATGGACTTACTAACCAGATCTCGTGCTAGATCTGACCATGTGCTAAGATTGGCTATGTGCATGACATGAATATGTGTTGGACTAAGGTTTTCTTTGTGGACCAGACTAAGTAATAGTGACTAACCAGCTATGTGCATGACATAAGCTTCATATTACAATGTGATCAAGATTCGTGTAACCCAATGAATAATTGGTAATTTGACTCAAATATTGTATCCGTGTTGATACAATTATTGCTTGATATTGTTCATGATCTAATATGTACTGAGGTACGACATACCGTGTTACGTGTTAAGTGATTTATATTTGGATTGTGCACCGAGAATGCCTCCAAATTTCTGATCGTGTGATACTATACATATAGTTTTCCCCCAACACGGGCATGATATGCGAGTCAAGTACCAAAGCGTGGCTAAGATATTGATTTATTGAATGTTGCATACACGCTCGGGTGAATCCAGATTGAACTTCCATGGATTCGTATCTACCGTGTCCGTACTTTGTACGACATCTTAAGGGAAATTTCCATGTGACCACGCCTTGAGATTTCAAAACAATATAAGTTTCATTAAGCAACTAAAAGTGGTAGTAACATTGGGAGGAACGGTATCCCGAGATCATGCCAATGAACCTTCCCACAGAGATTCATTCTAATTGCATTGTAGGATGGCCACCACAGATACTGTATATCATCCGCCTTAGTGGAGTGCAATATCTGACCTATTGTAAATAATATCGAGCCACTATTTCACTATAGGAACATTGGAACTGCTAATACCGTGATCTAGTGTAGTGGCCCTACGGAAAACTGGTGCAATTCGTGAAGTGCATGTATAATCATCTACTGGCTCGGTTAGCTCATATTCGGCAATGGTGTGATCTGAGGATACCTGTTATGCATTATTCTGAGATAACATCAAACTCCATAATTAGCAAGGCGTACAAGTAATTGGCCAATTTTATTAATTGGACTTGGCTGTGATTGTATTATTCTGTTAGTAGCCCAGGGAAATGAACTATCATAGTGTGATGGATTCGACCATTTTTCTTATTTAGTTGGGCCTTTGTGCTAGGATATGCCATGGACCTAAGTTACGATACAGAACCTATATATATTATTATATATTTATTGCTTGGGTTTTTATTTCTCCATTTAGTGCTTCTTTTGTGGTACTTGTTATTTTGTGTCTAACCCCACTAGTTTTGCATGGCCAGGTTTTGAGCCAGCACCCGAGGATCTAGCGTACTTTTTTCCAACTCATGGCGCGTACCAGGAGCATGGTCGCCGAGGATAACATGTGGGTTTCCTTATTCCCCGTTTGTCATTGTGCATTTTACTCTTTTGGACATTTAGCCACCGGTACTGTTAGCCGGCACGTCTGGACATTTAGTTTCCTTTCCATGACTATATATAAATTAGACTGCAGCTGTAATATTATCATGTACTTTTTGTTATTCCACCAGCTTCTTATTTTGTACAGCCAGTCTTCAGAACATCTTGAGAAAGTGTTTGGGACGCCTTATTGCTTTATCATATATGCTATATGCTTTATGATTACTGTTTCTTGTTTGATTGATTAAGACATAGATGTTTGTGTGACCCTAAGTGACCTGATTTTATCATACACCCCATTGACCAGTTATAGTCGTGATCGTCGTACGACGTATAGTACCTTGTTCAGGGTATATGGCCATGTCTGTCTCTGTATTCTAGTACTGGAACGTGACAATATATCTATAACAATTTTTACTTAAAATTATATTTAAACTATTTTAATCTCTACTATTATAATTAATACGGCTTAGAAACTGCTCTAAAAGATCCGTCTAAGTCGTATGTATATTATCAATTAATAATATATATAAAAAATTAACTACGACTTATATATGTTTTCTTCTAGCATAGTTGAGAAAAATATTAAAAACCACATGAACATATAAAAACTCCTAAAGTAAATTCAAATTTTAAAATATATTTAAACTAAATTTATTATATTATCTAATTAAACATATATTCAAAATTTAAAATTTAGATTTATAACAAATCATAATCTATACTATTTTATAATCCAAATATTAGTGTATTTTGATTATATAGACCATATATCATTTTAGATAAACATTTATTTATATAAGGATAATAAGATAATTTATATTCTATTACTTTAAATTATTAAACGATTGTAACCTCTCTCTAAGTGCAATCTCTTCCAGAGGTGAGGCTTCCCTCTCTCTCTCTCTCTCTCTCTCTCTCTCTCTCTGTGCAGGTTTCCTTTATCTCTTTTTCTAATCTTCTCATATTTTTTCGAAAAAAGAATCATTCTCTAAGCGTCCCTCTCTCTGTGCAGGCTTCCTTTTTGTTAGACCCTTTCCCCAAATGACTAGGGTTTAGGGGTGATCTAACATGAGTTGACATGGCTAATAGAAGAATTTGGGGAATTAGGGTTTATTGAACATAGAGAAAGAGAGTACACTACAATGGAAGGAAGAAGAAGAAGAAGGAAGAAGGAAGAAGAAGAAGAAGAAACTAAAGTTGAGTACATTCATTACATTCTGTTTACATCCCTTATTTTTATTTATAGCTACTAATTACTTATCTTCTTGATTTGGCAGTTGGCGGTTATGCTGAGCTGGAGAGTTCTTGCTTTGGGGATGCTAAACTGGCTTGGAGATGCTGAGTTGGCTTCTTACTCTGCCATGTATTCGCTGAGCTGGCCCTATTCTGCTGACTGTATACTAGGCCTGGTTATTATTTATTGGGAAGGAAGGAATAAGGAAATGAAGGGAAGGTTAAGGAATATCAGTAGGATTGGGTTGCTCACTGATACTCCCTATGTGGCTCTGATAACTTGTACCATGGCCTTGACACACTGTGTCCTCCCCCCTTCCTTAGTGAGGTACGTATCAAAGACTCCCTCCCTTATTTGACCTTGCCTCAAGGTCAAAGTAAGGGAACCTTCTGACAAAATCATCATAGGCAATCCATTGAGCTTCCTCCTTTGTGCATTCCTTCCACTGTACTAAAAACTCGACAACAGCCTTATTTTTTTTTGGGACCAAACATCGTTCAAGGATCAACTCTGGTTATAATAGGACCTCATCTCTCAAACTTGGTGTACCCTCTTGTACAGTGGCTCTCCTGCTCAACTGGGCTTTAAGTTGAAAGACATGAAACACTGGATGGACCTGAGAATCTGCAGGTAGCATCAGCCTATAAGCCACTTGCCCAATTCGAGCAGTGATTTGATAGGGGGCAAAGTACTTTAGTGATAATGTTTGAGGTCATCTCTGGCCTACAAAAATTTGCCTATAGGGCTGTAACTTCAGGTAGACCCAATCCCCCACCTTGAACTCTCTGTCAGTCATGTGCAGGTCAGCTAGTCTCTTTATTCTATCTTAGGCCAAATGTAGGTTGTTTTTCAAAAGTTGTAATGTGTTATCCCTCACTGCTAAAGATTCAGCTACCTCACGATCTTGGACAATTCCTGGAACATAGGTGAGAATGTCAGGAGGAGTTCTCCCATACACTACCTCAAAAGGGGTGAGTTTGGTGGAGGAGTGTCAGTTCGTGTTAAACCAGAACTCTGCCCATATGAGGTGCTTGACCCACTCCTTGGGTTTATGACTAAAAAAGCAATGTAGATACCCCTCTATGCACCTATTAGTCACCTCGGTCTGGCCATCTGACTGAGGGTGATAGGAAGTTCTATAGTTAAGGTGAATACCATACAACCTGAACAACTCTCTCCAAATGTGACTGGTAAAAATGGCATCCATGTCTGACACAATAGACTTAGGCATCCCATGTAATCTGAAAACCCCCTCCATGAAGACCTGAGCAACCATGGTAGCAGTAAAAGGATGGGCAAGGGCAAATAAGTGTATGTACTTGGTAAGCATGTCCACAACTACCAATATAGTGGATTTGTGACAACTAGTTGGAAGGCCCTCTATAAAATCCATAGAAATGTCTTCCCAAATTCTGGAGGGAATTGGCAAAGACTGTAGTAGCCCTGCAGGTGAAATATTTTCTGCCTTATTCATTTGGCATACTTCACATGACTTAATATAATTCTGCACAACCTTCTTTATACCTCTCCAATAACAAACTTTTTTGAGTCTATGCAGTGTTTTAGTATATCCAGAGTGCCCAGCATGCAAGGTATCATGATGTTCTTTGAGTATGGTAGAAACAAACTCAGAATTGGGGTCAAGGAATAACCTATTCTTGTAGTAAAGCAACCTATTACTCATACTGTTTGCCTGCATCTAGCTGCCCATGAGTCCACTTGGTGAGATGGTCTTGATAATAGGAAGATCCCTGCATCTGAAGTTTGAATTACTCAATCCATCCTACTTTAATAGTAGTAATAGCAACAAGTGTTGGACCCATCCTTGATAGGCTCTCTGCTACCTTGTTATCCCCCCTTTCTTATACTCCACTGTGTACTGATAACCATGAAGCTCCATAACCCACATGTACTGTGAATCAGTATAGACTCTATGTTCTAACATGTACTTCAGAGGCTTGTGATCAGTCCTGATGATGAAGGGTCTGCCCTACAAGCACTGGCTCCATTTCTTAATGGTCAAAAGGATGGCTAGCATTTCTCTTTCATAGGAAGATAACATAAGGGCTCTCCCCTTCAGTTGTTGACTTAAGAAGGCCAAGGGTTTGCCCCCTTGCATTAACACTGCCCCAATGCCTCCTTCTGAAGCATCACACTCCAAGATAAAGTCTTCAGCAAAGTTGGGCATGGTCAGGACTGGGGGGGTAGTGAGAACCAACTTTAGTTGGTCAAAAGCATCTTGTGCTTCCTTGCTCCAATGGAAAGCATTTTTCTTGAGGAGTTGAGTAGAGGGGCAGCTATAGTCCCATAATACCTAATGAATCTCCTGTAGTACCCTGTGAGACCTAGGAAACCCCTTAAACTCTTTAAGAGTTCTAGGTTCAGGCCACTCCCTCACTGCCTTGCCTTTGAGCAAAAAAAAAAAACATTTGCTCCTCTTGATCTTCAAATAATGATCTTTAAGAACCTTGAAAACTTCTTCTAGGTGATTAAGGTGACTATTTAAATCAGTGTTGTACACTGAGGTAAGCATCTCCTGAACTTGCTTCTTTATTTCATTCTTATGGGCATAAGGACGCCTGTAGGGCCTGCTACAAACTGGAGTAGATCCCGGGAGTAGTGGCACTCTGTGATCATAATCCCTCTTAGGTGGTAGTCATGTTGGTTCCTCAAACAACTCTTCATACTTCTTTAACAAGGTTTCCACCTTGCCCCCTTCTTCAGCAGATTTCATGTCTGCACTGTCCACTGAGCACAGTTGGATGACAAACACTTGTGGCTTTTGCCTCAACTCCTTAGGAGTTGCCTCATTCAAGGTGCTAATATCTTCCTTCATGCCCACCAACTTGATGGCCTTGCCTTTGTCTTCATATTTCATAACCAAGTCTTGGAAATTCCACATGATGTTACCCAAGGTACTTAACCACTTTGCCCCAAGTACTATGTGACACCCATATATGGGAAACTGTAATAAGTCTGCCTTGATCTTATGCCCCTGGGCATATACCTCTGTTGAGCAATTTATCACCATTTGCTAAAAGCACCTCAAAAGGATGGCTATCGGTTAGTACCAATCCCAGTCTCTCACTCATTTTTGAATTAATGAAGTTATGAGTAGATCCTGAGTCAATTAGGATTGTCACATGCTTGTTTTTTACAATCCCCTTCATTCTCATGGTGAATTGATGTGAACACCCTGATAAAGCCTGCAAAGATATTTCAAAACAATCTGAGATAGGTTGTACTGCCGCCACTGATTCAATAGTTCCTGTAGTTCAATTTCAAGAACATCTATTTCTTCATCTGCTAATAACATACACAACTTTTTTTCTTTACATTTATGGCCTTTAGCCCACTTCTCATCACAGAAATAGCATAACCCCTGACTTCTCCTCCTTGACATTTCATAAGGCATTATTGTTTGGGTTTGGTTACCCATGCCTGTGCCCCAACTATTAGTCTTCTTCTAACTCTCTGCTGCTGGAGCCTGTGTTACTGAGAATTGAGACTTAGATTGATAGGTTGTGGACTTAAAACCCTTCTTTGTTGCTAGCACCTTGGCTTCATAGAGTTTGGCCAAGTGCATTGTTGTGGGTAAGGAGATAGGGTTATGTCACACCTGATTCTAGATTTAGTATTTCTTGAATTTCTAGAATTTAATTTTTCTTGATAATGTATTTTCTATTGTATTTCATATGTTAGTTCCTGTCATTTATTATTGTTTTATTTTGTTGTTGAGAGAGAGACTACCCGAGACTAGTAGAATACTCATTGGCATTGCCATAAACCCAGTTTAGGACCCACATGTAGAATGGACCATTGGTTCAGTTTATTTTGGGTGAACCCATGACTAAACCCTCTCTTCTCCTCTCTTAGTATATATATATATGGCTTTTATCTCTCATTTCTTTCTTTTTCTTCATTTATTTCCTCCTCTCCCTCAAGCTCCCCCTAAACCCTAATCCTAGAGAAAGTTGTTGCGACTGGACCGTGCGAGGTAGAGGCTAGGAGCCACCCAAGGCAAGTACATCTTGCTCAATGGTGAAATCATGGATTTTTATATATGTTGTTGTTTTATAAATGTTTTTGATAGAAAATGTTCTCCTTGAGTTGCTGATCATATTTAGTTCTTGGAGTGTCGGATTTTGATGTATATATTTTTGTAGATCTGAGTTGCAAATTTAGAGTTTTTATGTGTTCCATGAGTTTTTTGTTTTGTTTTGATCTATTAAAACTTAGTATTTTTGAAAACTAGTGGTTCCTTATGTTAGAGCATTTCATTTCGTGTAATTTGGCTTTTGTTTCACTTTATTTGGAGTTAAAATAAAAAAATTATGTAGAAAATATTTTTTTGATTTTTTGGGAGCTTTCGGCCATGGCTGAACTTGTTGTTAGAGAAGACGAAGTCTTCATGCGGCCAGTGGCTATGCGATCGAAGAGTGCCATACGGTCTGAGAGGGTTATGCGGCCTGAACTTTTGCCGCATACTGACATCATGTGTCCATCTTGTTGGATGCATGACTGCTTATTTGCACAAGTATCCTTGAACACCTCGTGCTTTCACTCGCTGAACGAATAAAAAATTTGCTAAGTCCAAAAGTGAGCCCAGGCGGCCAGTGGGTGCATGCGACCAGTGAGTGTAACACCCCGTTTCGCTCAAGCGGACAGCCGATTCAAAGCAAAAGTGCAATGTTCCGACCCGCTTTGCTCAGGCGAGAATACTCGTTTGAGGCTGGATATTGTCACGCCCCAGTCCCAAAATACGTAGGACTAGGACACGTAAGCATGCCAGCCGCATGGATATGGCAACTCCAATATATGGAAACCAAATCCACACGTACGCTGTAATATGAATATCAAATCCAAAAGTGGTATAAATGTATCACAAGTCACAGGGTATAATCTAAATCTCATCCAAGAAAATCAAATATAATTAAATGACCAACATCTATGAAACTAACTCTCAATAAGAAGTATCTAAGGATGATAGTTGGATGGAAACAAATCCACTACCAACTCGAATATAAGAGTAAATACAATATGAGTACAACACAATAAACACTATATAAGAATACCAGCTATCAATCACGGCTCGAAGAGAAGACATCCTCGAAACATAAGTAACCGTCTGAATCTGCGCTCCTGCGAATACTCAAGAACAGATACACCTGGCAGGGAACCAGGTCCTCAGAGGGACATAACAAGATACTTAAACACATGCCAATAAAGTACTGAAATAAATATCCAATGGGGTTGCCTAACCATCTAAGTGAATGCAGTTAAGAACAACTTTTCCCACAAGTGAGCTATCTGGCTGAAAACTGGGATTTGGCATGGTTCTCTTTTGAAGATCCAGGGGCCCAAAGGCACGTCGTCTTTTGAACGGCGGAGGCCCGCCAATGTACATAATATATATATGGGTCATCACCACCCGTATCTCCAGCGGAGAATTCGGGCGCACAGAAAAAGTGCAAAGGAGCTCAAATGCGGTACTTGTTGTTCTCCCCACCCCATGCTCTAAGCATGTCATGTCCATGACACGATAAACCTCTAATAACTGCCAAGTCTACTAGCTTGCAAAGTTTCTAATAGCAGTTATTCCTAACGCACGGCCCACACGTACCAATGATCAGTCAATACGTACGTCCGTGATCTATATGAGACTCACAACTCGTGTAAAAATGTGTCACAGTCAAAAGAACCTAATGATGCTGCATGATAATGGGGTAGTCTCATAAACAAGGTCAATGCAATACATAGATAAAAACATATCGCGATGACACCGTCACGCGCATTTTATATAACAGTTAAAATATATGAACTAAAGACAGAAAATAAAGATGCATGCAACATATGGAATATAAATAACAGTACAATGACAAGGTATCTATGTAGTTAAAAATCGTTATATATCGGATATATCACCGATATATAACGGTATCGGTGACGAACCGATATTTTTTTTGGAAAAAATCGGTTAAATATCGGAACCGATAAAATCGGCCGATATTACCGATATTTTGTAAAATATCGGTTTTAATAAAAACCGATATCTCACAGTAACTTTTTTTTTTACAGGGAATAGGGTCGCTGATGCGCAAGATTGGTTATTGGTAGTAGGTTCATGAAAGCTACTAGTATATCAAACCTAAAACCTAAAACCTATAAAAGAACCTCACAGTAACTTTTAGCTTTCAAGATTGGTTAATAAGGTTCTTTTCCTGCTACTAGTATATTTCATATGAACCTATAAAAATCGATATATCCACAATCGGCCGATATAACTTTGCAGTTCCTCAAGTGATCTCCTTTATCTTGGATCTCTTGGATTTCTCGACGATATGTATACTTTCTGCATATTTTATAATAAAAAACTATTAAGAGTATTGTTCATATATAAAAATTGTGTTAAAAATGCAAACCGATATTTACCGTTATAAAACCGATATATCGGTGATATATCTATAACTCTACTGGACCGTTATCATGAAAAAATCGTTATTAACTGCATAGCAAGGTATACTTGCCTGGCAAGGAAGCTGCAATGTACCAATAATCTGCTCCAGAAATCGCGCAGAACAAATCCAATATCCTATGTACACATAAATATAATACAATAGAATCATTAGTCTTTACACTAGCATATACACAACCACATTTACACTGGACTCAGGGGGTATACTAGGGGTAACACTAGTCATCTAACACGGTCAATTACACGTTGAATTACGCGGGTGTCGCGTCTTCAAGTACTGTACGAAATCAGTCAGTCAACTGACATGTGTCTATGCCAGTACGTTAATGTACGTAAGGCGGACAAATTCACAAGTTCTTAGGGTCAACATGGTCAAGGTAAGTATGGGATAGTCTATGGTGTCCTAGGGTCGTACAGTCTGAATATTTAGTCATAATTATCAATTAGCATTTACTTACATATATATTCATATAACTATATAATAATATAACCATCAATTTATTTACATAATTATTGGAATACATATAGTAATTACGTACATAAATATATATATCAAACTGAATAATATTTGCGTACATGTAAATATACGAACGCGCGTTGGGTTCTCTGACTCAGGGTCTGATGTAAACTAACCGTGGTGGCTAAATACTACGTCCTACTGGAACACTGTCAGAGAATATACTCGTCTGGGGTCCTGCTGCTGGTATGAATCAGAGTCCAAGTCACAGTCCAAATAGCCTATGTATTACAAATTTATCACGTCAAAAGATAATTTATTTTAATTTATCTAATTTTGGAATAATTACTCTAAAATCCTATTTTAATCTTATTATTCTGATTTTTATGTTAATTCCTAAATTTTGTCCAAAGAAACTGAATTTTACCAACTCGAGACTCATGGCACGCAAATCGAGACGATCTGTTGACCGAAAAGTCAACCGACACAAACTCAACTTTCATGCATGATTTCCTGTAGATTTCAGCGTCAAAAATATGCTGGAATTTACGACTCGTCAGAATTCAAATTCGCTTGGGAATTATGGCACATACAAATTTTGTATTGTGCACCGATGGTTAAATTCTAACCTAGAAGTTCTACAGGATTAACAATATATAAATACTTCGAATTAAATTCTGGGAAAAACATATGTCAATTATCTAGACATTAGCATTCCGAAACTTCAAACGGTTCATGATTCTGATTCCTGGTTCTCCCGGAATCGCGAAAACATCGAAATACATCTATTTTCGGACATGTTGTGCTCTACGAATTTTCCAGAATTTAATACTCATAATTTCGTAAAACAATTTATATAATCAGAAAGCTAACCTCAATATCATTCTAACACAAAAAAATTAGGTCTCGTTTGGAGTCCGGAGCTATGCGCAATGGCTTCTGGAAGATGAAGGAACCCTAAATGGCAATTCTCCAAAAATCGGCTCAAGAAAAACCCTAGAAAATAACTTAAACTATTATATATATAGAGGAGAGAGAGAGTGCAGCCGCGGCTCGGAGTTGACACGTGTCAGCCATCTGCGCAGTCCCGCCCAAATCGGACGATCATGGTTTGACCCGGCTCGGCTAAGCTGAGTTCGAGTCGAACTCTGACTCGGCTCGGCTCGAGGTCGGCTCGGCTCGGCTCACACCCACCCCGCGGTCACTGACAGGCGGGCCCGGCACTGTTCGCTGCGGGAGGCTGACAGGTGGGCCCACTATTTGCTGACTGGGCAGAAATAATTACTTTTTGGGTTTTCTTTTTCAGAAATTAGTTTTTAATTCAGTTTTTTTCATAATTAACTCAAAATAAATGCTAAAAATAATCAGAAAATTTCCAAAAAATTCTAGAAAATATATTTTATTACTTAGAACCTAAAATAAAAGTTTGGGATATTTTTAATAAAGTTTGAACATAAAATAAATTCTTCAAAGTCCTAGAAAATTAGTGTTACTAGTTTTTAATTAACTAAAAATTATAGAAAAATCCCAATAATCTAAAATAGCCTAAAAATAATTCTAAATAAATATTTATATAAGTAAATATACTAAAAAAATTTATTTTCTAATTAACTAAGAGAATACTCTAAATAATTCCAACATCTATAATAAATATAATAATATAAAATATACACAAAATACCTATTTTGGGTGAGGGAGTTTACAATCTACCCAACTTAAAACAATTTCGTCCTCGAAATTAAAATAAGGCATAATTTGTTAAATCCTTCACATTCGTACATAAGGTACGTCAATCGCAATCTCTTCCAAAAATTTAAATAACAAAATCTATTCAAATCTATCGCGATCACTTCAAAATTAAGATAATCAGTGTTCAAATCAAAATTCAACCTATTGTAATTTCTTCTCACTTTTCCAAATCATCAATATCCAAATTTAAATTGAATCCATATAATATCTTCAAGATTTAAATAACCCATATCAAATTTTACCTCACGATCTTCAACTATCATAATCTCCTCTAGAAGTAATTCGAGTCCAATATTATTCCTATTTTCACTTATAAATTTTTGTATTCTTCAACTTTTTAAATTTCATTCACATCCTCAATATTTCAAATAGGTAGTCCAACCATCAAATTTTAATTCTTAATTTAAATCATCAAATTAAAAAAATAATTTAAATGCAGTCCACTAATGTTCAAGTCTGAAATTATATATTTATCCTTCAAATTCAAATTGATGATTTTACCTTCAATACTCAAAAATTTAAATTATGTACTTAAGGTATAAATATTGGGTCCTCAATATCAAGATTTTTAAAATTCATTAATCCTCATTATCTTAGTCATTCTTCTAAAATTCTCAAAATTAAAATGGCTTGAACATCTCCCAATCTAATCTTACTCGATCACAATCTAAAAAAAATTTCTCTCGAGTTGCCAATGCACTGCTACCCAACTTAGAATTTACCCATCTATCACAGAAGGCTATATACTTTAAGAAAAATATTTCTTAATTTATTTACTCATGTCATTCAATCCTCAAAACTTCAACGCCGATTATATCATATATGATATGTCCTTAATTACGAAAGAATAATCCTCAAGTATGTGATCGGCCTATGGGGTATATCTAGTACTCTCTGTGTATCAAACTTATACCAAGCACGAGGTTTCGTCTTTTCGAAATAAGGAAAGACGGAGATCAATAATAAAGAGTTCAAGGGCGAGGTAATAGAATAGAAGTATCGGGATCAAGGCGTTTAAAGAATTCAAATAAGAATTGTCAAAGCAGTTGTGGATTGCAGTCCTATTTTGGTAATTTCTATTCACATGCTCGTATTAGTACAGTTATGTAGCCGATACGATACGCTCAGACATGTCTAGAGGGCAAGTACATTCGTCTACTAATCACTATATATCTCAATCCACGTAAAGTAGTTATGCGAAGGGCGAACCAAGTGCACTAAGGTTAGCTAGGCCTTAATACACTGGTCCTGAAATGTATTAGTGTGGGCCTCCCCAATAATACATATGTCATGAACAAGCTCGATAAAGAATAAGCTTGCAAAAAACTAGGCTATAATAGCAGCATAAGTCAAGGTAGTACAACAAATATAAATACGCTGGATTATGATGAAAGAAGGTACATAGCAATTTAAGTTCACAAAGAAATAAGATTCTACAATCTCTACAGTTATCATACTAATTCCTTGTCTAAGTCGCTAGTCGATCAAATAGGGGCATGGACCTCTAAATTCTATCGTCTGAATAAATACTGTTGTCTTATGCTATCATACAATTAATGTCATTCAATTACACTTCAATAATGGGTCAAAAGACTATGTGATACTAGGGTGTGAGGTATACTACCTAACTTATAACAGTTGAACTACTATTGTAATTGTCTTAAGGATACTATAGAAGCTCATGTTAAGGTCTACGAGAAAGGGTCTTAGTACCTATTAGGGTATCCTCCTATGTTACATAGGTCATGGTCGTCTTAAGCCTTAGTCATAGTGCTTATAGAACAAGTGTCAATAGTAAGGATAAAAGAGTTACTAGCCTCAAGGGAAAAGGGGATATAACTTATATTGAGGTGGGGTACAAGTTACGTGACTTAAAACTAAGGGGTAATCATTAGGTCATAATCTACAATAATAACTTAAACTGTCAAGTTCTAATTACCAATCACATAATTCAAAAATTTAAGAGTAACAACCAAAATCCTAGCAAGCTATATATATCTTAAAATAGAATAAAATTACTTGGTCTATAATCAGAAGTGTCAGATGGCACGAGATAAAATAGGAAGAAAAGAAGAACGTAAAAAAAAAAATTTAGTCGTCGCACAATTAGCGAACGTTAAGGCCGCAGAGGAACAACATATAAAATTAAAATATGGCTCTAGATAGCATCATGGTTTTCTAAGGGAGAGTGGTATGCTAGTTGCTATGTTTGAGGTATGATCAAGAAAAAAGTGTTAATTACATTCCTCTAGGCTTCCTAAGGTGATGTCTACTAATAATAAGACAATGATCTAAGTTTTATAGTTCTCCAATACTATCCAATTATGAAGGTTAGGTTCAGTCCTAATGTTCAATATTGGTTCTCCATTGGTTCCTCAATACTAGGGTCAAACATTATGGTAAAACTTCTAACTATCTCTAGTAGTGTCTATACTACTCTCAAGTCTTCTTAATATATCAAGAGGTAATGGTATACCAATCTAAAGATAAGGAATTCTAGGGTTCACTAGATATTCTAAACTTAGTGGTGTGTCTATATTCTCGTTGTATTCTTAATAGGTGTGCTACTCTAATTATCATCCTAATAACAGGGGTTCCTATATTCTAGCAGAAGGCTATATATACTCAAGGAACTTATTAGGGAAGTACAGGAATCAAGCAGGATACAATTGTTCGAATAGAACAGAGAGGAGGAAGATGAATCATAGTCAATTGTGGATGAGATCCTATACTCTAGTCCTAGGTGCAGGCTTGTTCGGTACAGTAACGTAACCGAGACAATATGCTCTCGACCTGCATGGGCCACCACAAAAACATGTCACGCCCCAGTCCCAAAATACGTAGGACTAGGACACGTAAGCATGCCAGCCGCATGGATATGGCAACTCCAATATATGGAAACCAAATTCACACGTACGCTGTAATATGAATATCAAATCCACAAGTGGTATAAATGTATCACAAGTCACAGGGTATAATCTAAATCTCATCCACGAAAATCAAATATAATTAAATGACCAACATCTATGAAACTAACTCTCAATAAGAAGTATCTAAGGATGATAGTTGGATGGAAACAAATCCACTACCAACTCGAATATAAGAGTAAATACAATATGAGTACAACACAATAAACACTATATAAGAATACCAGCTATCAATCACGGCTCGAAGAGAAGACATCCTCGAAACATAAGTAACCGTTCGAATCTGCGCTCCTGCGAATACTCAAGAACATATACACCTGGCAGGGAACCAGGTCCTCAGAGGGACATAACAAGATACTTAAACATATGTCAATAAAGTACTGAAATAAATATCCAATGGGGTCGCCTAACCATCTAAGTGAATGCAGTTAAGAACAACTTTTCCCCACAAGTGAGCTATCAGGCTGAAAACTGAGATTTGGCATGGTTCTCTTTTGAAGATCCAGGGGCCCAAAGGCACGTCGTCTTTTGAACGGCGGAGGCCCGCCAATGTACATAATATATATATGGGTCATCACCACCCGTATCTCCAGCGGAGAATCCGGGCGCACAGAAAAAGTGTAAAGGAGCTCAAATGCGGTACTTGTTGTTCTCCCAATCCCATGCTCTAAGCATGTCATGTCCATGACACGATAAACCTCTAATAACCGCCAAGTCTACTAGCTTACAAAGTTTCTAACAGCAGTTATTCTTAACGCACGGCCCACACGTACCAATGATCAGTCAATACGTACGTCCGTGATCTATATGAGACTCACAACTCGTGTAAAAATGTGTCACAGTCAAAAGAACATAATGATGCTGCATGAGAATGGGGTAGTCTCATAAACAAGGTCAATGCAATACATAGATAAAACATATCGCGACGACACCGTCACGCGCATTTTATATAACAGTTAAAATATATGAACTAAAGACAGAAAATAAAGATGCATGCAACATATGGAATATAAATAACAGTACAATGGCAAGGTATACTTGCCTGGCAAGGAAGCTGCAATGTACCAATAATCTGCTCCAGAAATCGCGCAGAACAAATCAAATATCCTATGTACACATAAATATAATACAATAGAATCATTAGTCTTTACACTAGCACATACACAACCACATTTACATTAGACTCAGGGGGTATACTAGGGGTAACACTAGTCATCTAACACGGTCAATTACGCATTGAATTACGCGGATGTCGCGTCTTCAAGTATTGTACGAAATCAGTCAGTCAACTGACAGGTGTCTATGCCAGTACGTTAATGTACGCAAGGCGGACAAATTCACAAGTTCTTAGGGTCAACATGGTCAAGGTAAGTATGGGATAGTCCACGGTGTCCTAGGGTCGTACAGTCTGAATATTTAGTCATAATTATCAATTAGCATTTACTTACATATATATTCATATAACTATATAATAATATAACCATCAATTTATTTACATAATTATTGGAATACATATAGTAATTACGTACATAAATATATATATCAAACTGAATAATATTTGCGTACATGTAAATATACGAACGCGCGTTGGGTTCTCTGACTCAGGGTCTGATGTAAACTAACCGTGGTGGCTAAATACTACGTCCTACTGGAACACTGTCAGAGAATATACTCGTTTGGGGTCCTGCTGCTGGTATGAATCAGAGTCCAAGTCACAGTCCAAATAGCCTATGTATTACAAATTTATCACGTCAAAAGATAATTTATTTTAATTTATTTAATTCTGGAATAATTACTCTAAAATCCTATTTTAATCTTATTATTCTGATTTTTATGTTAATTCCTAAATTTTGTCCAAAGAAATTGAATTTTATCAACTCGAGACTCATGGCACGCAAATCGAGGCGATCTGTTGACCGAAAAGTCAACCGACACAAACTCAACTTTCATGCATGATTTCCTATAGATTTCAGCGTCAAAAACATGCTGGAATTTACGGCTCGTCCGAATTCAAATTCGTTTGGGAATTATGGCACATACAAATTTTGTATTGTGCACCGATGGTTAAATTCTAACCTGGAAGTTCTACAGGATTAACAGTATATAAATACTTCGAATTAAATTCTGGGAAAAACATATGTCAATTATCTAGACATTAGCCTTCCGAAACTTCAAACGGTTTATGATTCTGATTCCTGGTTCTCCCGAAATTGCGAAAACATCGAAACACGTCTATTTTCGGACAAACTGTGCTCTACGAATTTTTCAGAATTTAATACTCATAATTTCGTAAAATAATTTATATAATCAGAAATCTAACCTCAATATCATTCTAACATAAAAAACTAGGCCTCGTTTGGAGTCCGGAGCTATGCGCAATGGCTTCTGGAAGATGAAGGAACCCTAGATGGCAATTCTCCAAAAATTGGCTCAAGAAAAATCCTAGAAAATAACTTAAACTATTATATATATAGAGGAGAGAGAGAGAGTGCAGCCGCGGCTCGGAGTTGACACGTGTCAGCCATCCGCGTATCCCCGCCCAAATCGGACGATCATGGTTTGACCCGGCTCGGCTAAGCTGAGTCCGAGTCAAACTCTGATTCGGCTCGGCTCGAGGTCGGCTCGGCTCACACCCACCCCGCGGTCACTGACAGGCGGGCCCGGCACTGTTCGCTGCGGGAGGCTGACAGGTGGGCCCAATGTTTGCTGACTGGGCAGAATTAATTACTTTTTGGGTTTTCTTTTTCAGAAATTAGTTTTTAATTCAGTTTTTTCATAATTAACTCAAAATAAATGCTAAAAATAATCAGAAAATTCCCAAAAAATTCTAGAAAATATATTTTATTATTTAGAACCTAAAATAAAAGTTTGGGATATTTTTAATAAAGTTTGAACATAAAATAAATTCTTCAAAGTCCTAGAAAATTAGTGTTACTAGTTTTTAATTAACTAAAAATTATAGAAAAATCCCAATAATCTAAAATAGCCTAAAAATAATTCTAAATAAATATTTATATAAGTAAATATACAAAAAAAATTATTTTCTAATTAACTAAGAGAATACTCTAAATAAATTCAACATCTATAATAAATATAATAATATAAAATATACACAAAATACCTATTTTGGGTGAGGGAGTTTACAGATATCCAGACTTGTCCCTACAGGATTCCGGCTTAGGCTTCTAGAGGCTCGCTCGGCGTATCATTCAACCGAGGCGAATCATCGCTAAGGTTGGTGGCTACGGTGAACTTGTCTTTGCTTAGCCAGCACACTTAAAATCTGGAATGATATATGTTAGTCGCTAGGTGAATCTCCCCTGCATGCTAATAAGAATACAACGCACCTAGCTAAGGGAATAATCCCAACTTGTATTGCTTGTGCTAGAACATGGAAATGAAATATTGCTTACATTCAGACCCTCCAATGCTACCCTAGATAATGTCGCTCGGAAAGTCCCTTACGGTTTCACCTCTCGGTTTACTTTCGGGCCCGAGCCAACGTATTTGCTTAAGTTCCTTAGAAACGCATGCATTCTAGTTAGCCAGGAGACTATCAAATAGCTCTTCTGTGAAATTGAATCTGCAAGTATCCGGGATCGTTTGGTCACCCAAGGCAATCTCCGAACCAGGGGCATGCATCAAGGCAAGTGAATATTGAACTCAAATCACATCAAGTTTACCTTTGAACGAGATCCCTGTCCATGCTCGTTCATAGAGAAAATTTAAGATTGTACTCGTGTTATTGATTGTATTGTAAAAGATGTGAATTTGGACAACCCTAGAGACCTGCATGTCGCGGACAACTCAGAAACGAGGTATAGTTCCACGGGCGATCACCGGGGCACTGAGATCGATCTGATCCGGATGGAACTCATGCAGCCTTCTTGTACGAGCTGGGTGGCATCTCCGCTAATGTTGCACCACCTTTGCAGATAAAGGCTGATAGTCTATTGTGCTTGGACGAGATGGTTTGTAGCGCCTCTTGTGCTTTCGTTGCATTCCATCCTCGTCACGACTAAACTCGTCCTTTATGGCTATGCCAGCGACCCATTGTTCATATATATAAGTTATCCTCGCTTAGTGGCTATCCGTGTGCGAGTCATTGCATTGCATCAAAAGAACAGCTGAACACCTGAACGATCATGATATAGTAACCCACGTGTTTGCATATGCTATTGCCTTGATTTTCATTATGAATGCTCGTGCTTGAATTAACTAGGTTTGCCTTGGACAGAGAAGGTCAAATGGTAAGTTGGTAAGTCTCGTCGTGTTTCCTCTTATATCGTACGGTGCACTGCCATACGAGTTAGGCTATTCAATCATTGCCATGAAACTGATCCTAAGGCAACTAGAAAAATAACATAATAGTTGGTGCACGGAACCTATATTACGTGTTTGGATTTGTCGAGCGGGCGAGTAGCCTCCCCACCAGTGCATTCAATGTACTGATAACCCACCAGATCATTTGCAGGGTGCGGGAGAACCTCGTTCGGTGCGGATGCCTCCTTCGTGCGTGCTAAGGCCCAGTTCACTCTGAAGCCTTGGAGCGCTGCGTCCGAAACTGAAGCATATATACAAGACATAATGTTGGAACATTACCTGAATATCGCATGTACAATCATTCCACAATTGTAGCCACTTGGCACGCTTTTACTGTTTCAGAGAGAGAGGCTTGAGCGACTTGTAATCTCGGCTATACGCTGCCTGTAACACTTGTTTATATCAATAAAAGAGTTGCTTTACTTCTACTTGTGTTATTCAATGCTTCCGCTATTGTCGACTCAGTAAACTTGTTACCGATCGCCTATGCATTCATGACTCCGCTGCACTCGGACAATCTGTGCGACTCTGTGGCTTAGAACTCTTACTGCCGGCCAATGAACCACGGCCTTGCACGGACGTGGCTCACGCTCGTGCGGCATCACGTCCAGATGGGTCAAAGCGATCGTTCCGCGGGAGCGCTGGCGCGGTGATTCTCGCCTAGCGGGAACGGCCGATTTAGCCTGCGGGAGATCAGGGCGTGACAGTGAGTCCATGCGGACAGAGAGTCCATGCGGCCAGTGGGTGCATGCGGCCAGTGAGTCCATGCGGCCAGTGGGCTCATGTGGCTAGGAGAATCTTGTGTGTATTTTGTGTTCCATGTTTATTAGTAATTCCTTTTAGTGATTATTATTGTGTGCTTAATTATGTCTATATAAGTTTATGATACCAGACAAGTTTTACATATAAGTTTACAAGACCAGTTTATGTACAAGCTCTCAATCCTCACGACACCGTGAAAATATTTGTGTATGAAAATATATTGTATTTGGCATCGGGCAATCAAGTGTGAGCATTATCCAATGTATCTCGTGTCGCGAATATGATAACTCATGAAAAGCTCATACTCGTGATTCGTCATGTTACGGAGTTCTCAAGTGTCCACGACTCGAGAACTTGAAATAGTTTAGTAATGATTAGACAAGATAAGATTTACCTAGAGATTTTTTTGAGGAAAGAATATTGCGCTATTGGCTACCCCGATCCCCAAGGACCCCATGCGGCATGGACAACCCTGCTAGGCAATGGCTCCATGACTGACCAAGTTTACGCGTGCTATGGCACATTACAAGACAAGTTTATATTTACAAGACCGGTTTTGATTCACAAGTTTATGTTTATGCTTATAAGTTCAATTTCTGTTTGTGATAAGTAACAAGTTATGTTATTGTATGGTTGACTGTACATTTAAATTTACTAGACAAGTGTATCCTTGGTCATCCGGGTTAACTGCAGTGCTGGTGGTAGCAATATTCTTAGCAATACATTTTCTAGTAATTAGGGCTTGTGATAACCCTATTTAGTTAATTATAGCAAGTCGTAGGCATGTTTGGCCGTAAATTGGATGTTTGTTACTCGTATAGCTTGCTCTTCTAGTTTCATTTTCTCCCGGCGCGTGGTTAGGGTGCTAAGTTCTGCTCAGGTGAAGGTCTGCAACCCCGGTCCTTGTCTGGTTCAAGGGTTGTGGTCTCGATCCAGAGTAGTTCCTATGCTCTTTTACCGCTCGTCGCCTTACTTTCATTTCTGTACTTATTCTCGGTTATTTTCGTATTATTTTTGAGACAAGTACATTGGTACCGTACAAGTCTCGTTCAACATTTATTTTTTATATGTCTCTTTCTGCTTATGTTGTGATGTGTTTGGTCTATCTCCTCGAGCTCCTTTCTGGTACTTGTTGCTTGGGGTTCTGACCCCACTGGCTTTGCATGGCCAGGTTACCCCGAAGAGAACCAGGATCCTCCGTGCTTCCAGCAAGATGGCTCACACTCGTAGGACTGCGGCCGAAGTTTGCGAGTGGGTTTTCTTCTTTCAACCCTCGTCTTGATTACTTTCTTTTGTGGTGTTTAGCAAGGGGGAAGATTTAGCTCCTTATATTTTTGAGACTACGGTCGACATAATGTATATATTAGACCATGGGTGGTATATTTGATCATGTATATTTAAACTCTGCTAGTGCAGTATTTTGTATCCACTAGCTTCATGATCATATGTGACATATAATTTGGGACACCTTTTTTACTTTCATGTATGATATACTCTTATACTTGTGTTGTTAGATTGTGATAGTAGGATTTGTCAGCCTTAGGGCTGACAATATAGCATGCTAGAGTTTACCCATCTGTCTTCTTGACAACCTTAACACATTGCGGCTTACTTCAGTATTCTGCATGGTGCGGTTGGCTATGTCAGTCTCCATATTTATCCAGTATTCTGTGAGCGGGGCATGATAAGGTTTTATTGGTGGCCCATGCAGGTCTATTTTTTAGACTTATGGGAGAACTCATCTTGTTAGAATCTCAATCCTCTACTTATCTTTGATTGAAATCCACTTGTAACCTATACTTCTCACTCTCCTTGAACTTCAAGCTTGCTTAATATGATTATTCAATTCTCGTCCCTTGTTGATATTCTTGTGTACTTATCCTTCAGGAACACCCCACCTACTCCTCCTTCCGAGAGTTCTGTTGCACAGATAACTCCAGCAAAATCCAGTAGGTCAGGGCCAGATCCCGATATTGAACCAAGGGTAAGCATCAATAGATTTTTATCAGCCGGCTCCGCGAGTCACGTATGACTGACCAGCACAATCAGCTCCACCAGTCTTGCCGGAACAGCCAGCTCAGCCCGCTCCTTTATTTATACCAGCCCAGATATTACCACCAGTTCTTCCTGAACAACCAGGACAGAAAGGCTCTCAGGCTATGTTAAAAATGATCCAAGCCATGATGATGAAACAACAACAACTCCAGCTTCAACAACAAGTGGTCCAACTCTGCCAGCAGTTTCAGCAAGGACAAGAACAGACCAATGCTACTCTTTGCCAGGGAGTTATAGTAGCACTCGACAACAATGGGCATTATAATCATAACTCGGCGACCAATGTTAGTCGTATGCGCCCAACTAAGTTCCTCGGCACGGAAGATGCACTTTCAGCAGATTCTTGGCTCCAGGACTTTAAGGCCATCCTGGATGCAACCAAGACCCCAAATGATAAAAATGTGGCAGTCGTAAAGCTATAATTATCATATCTTACCCGAGATTGGTGGGCAGCACAAGAAATGGAGCTTTCGAAGGCCATTGATTGGCAGACGTTCAAGGAGCGCTTCCAGAAAAGGTATTTCCACACCACCGCCAAGTTTCAGCTTCAGCAATAGTTCACCAACCTCTGCCAAAACATAAGATCGGTCGACCAGTATGCGGCCGAGTTTTACAGACTTAGCTGATTTGCTCCTCATATGGTAGCTTTCGAGGAAGACCGAGCCAAGAGATTTGAGCAAGGGTTATATCTTGAGCTTCAGCAATTTACGGTGGGTCATAATTATACCACCTACGATGCAGTACTCAGGGCAGCTAGGTCCCAAGAAATTGCCGGTCAGAGATTAGTAGTAAGGACCGAAGGCCAGAAGTGGTCGCACTCATCCCTGAGAAGCGCCAGTATTCAGTCATCACCTCCAGCACCAGCAGTAAGAATACCTCGCCCGCCAGCACCTCCAACCTCCACAGTAACCTCAGTACAATCTACCAGGAAGTCTGTATCGGCAGGATGCAACCACTGCGGTAAGACAAGGCACACCAAAGATCAGTGCAGGAGGGCTAATGACCAGTGTCTCAGATGTGGGACATCCGACCACATGATTGGTTCATGTCCAACCCTGTACCCAGAAGCTTCTTCAGTTCGACAGTTACCAGCTCAACCTCGGGCAGCGACTGAAGGCCCGCGAGGACCAGCATTAGCAATTCGACCACCAGTACAGTGTCATCTCCCAACACAGACCCAGCAGTTCCAGCAGCAATATCCGACGTAGTATACGCGAGTCCAGCAAGCCCAATCGGCCAGATAGAACCAACAGCAAGTCAGAGCCACGGCCCCTGGACGATGGCCTAACGAAACATTTGGCGACCTAGAGCAGTTGTTAGTCGAATGCACTACAATTATGGGTAAGATTTTTGACCTCTCTTTAGCTTGTCTCATTCTTGGGTTCTTGTCGAACGATCTCGTGTTCCGACGCATTCAAGATACGATGGTCGTTTTGATCCTTTCGTTAAGCAAAAATGTGAGTTCATCGCCCCTGCTCTTCTTCCTTCGTGACTCATGGTACGTGGTATCTATCATGTGTCCCAACTGCGAAGGTATGTCCTGGATTAGAGTCATGTCCTCGATATAGTCGTTGGTACCGACTTACCTCCAGGCTTGGTTCTTCTCCATTTGTGAGAGTCAACATAGGCAAGCAAGGACGAGTTCCTATTCGACTGACTCAGGTGTATATGTATCCATATGCCTCCAATTCTCTGTGTGTTACTTTTGTGCATTTATTCATTAGTTACTTCTGCAGCTATATTTTCTATTTTAGTTATTTGCTTAGTATAATCATTGAATTATGATTTATTTTCTTGAGCTTTCTCGTGTGTTCCAGCTCGACAAGCCTTGGTAAAATTTTGAGGACATAATTTTTCTAAGGAGAGTAGAGATGTCACACCCGATTCCAGATTTAATATTTCTTGAATTTCTAGAATTTAATTTTTCTTGATAATGTTTTCCTGTTGTATTTCATACGTTGGTTCATGTCGTTTATTATTGTTTTATTTGTTGTTGAGAGCGAGATTACCCGAGACCAGTAGAATACATATTGGCATTATCATAGACCTAGTTTAGGACCCCCATGTAGATGGACCCTTGGTTCGATTCATTTTGGGTTAACCCATGACTAAACCATCTCTTCTCATCTCTTAGTATATATATATAGCTTTTCTCTCTCCTCTCTTTCTTCTTCTTCATTTATTTTCTCCTCTCCCTCAAGCTCCCCCTAAACCCTAACCCTAGATAAAGTTGTTACGACTGGACCGTGCGAGGTAGAGGCTAGGAGCCACCCAAGACAAGTACATCTTGCTCAATGGTGAAATCATAGATTTTTATATTTTTTATATATGTTTTTTTAAAATATTTTTGATGAAAAATGTTCTCCTTGAGTTGCTGATCATGTTTAGTTCTTGGTGTTTTAGATTTTGATGTATAAATTTTTTGTAGATATGAGTTTCAAGTTTAGGATTTGTATGTGTTTCATGAGTTTTCCTTAATTTTGATCTATTAAAACTTAGTATTTTCAAAAACTAGTGGTTTCTTATGTTAGAGCATTTCATTTCGTGCAATTTTGTTTTTGTTTCACTTGTTTTGGAGTTAAAATGAAGTTTTTATGTAGAAAATATTTTTTTAGTTTTTTTGGAGCTTTCGGCCATGGCCGAACTTGCTGTTAGAGAAGATAAAGTCTTCATGCGGCCAATGAGCTATGGGGCCGAAGAGTCCCATGCGGCCTGAGAGGGTTATACGTCCTGAACTCTTGCCGCATACTGACAGCATGTGTCCATCTTATTTGACGCATGACTGCTTATTTGCGCAAGTGTCCTTGAACACCTCATGCTTTCATTCGCTGAACGAATAAAAAATTTGCTAAGTCCAAAAATTAGCCCATGCGGCCAGTAGGTGCATGCGTCCAGAGAGTGCATACGGCCAGTGGGTGCTTGCGGCCAGTGGACGCATGCGGCCAGGAAATTCTTGTGTTAATTATGTGTTCCATGTTGATTAGTAATTTATTTTAGTGATTATTGTTGTGTTCTTCCTTATATTGATGTATGTTTACGATACCAGACAAGTTTTGTATATGAGTTTACATGACCAGTTTATGTACAAGCTCCCAATCCCCTCGACACCGTAGAAATATTTGTGTATAAAAATTATTACATTTGGCATTGGGAAATCAAGTGTGAGCATTGTCCAATGTATCACGTGTCGCGAATACGATAACTCATGAAAAGCTCGTACTCGCGATTCATCATCTTAGAGAGTTCTCAAGTGTCCACGACTCAAGAACTTAAAATAATTTAGTAATGATTAGAATAGAAAAGATTTATCCAGAGCATTTTTTGAGGAAAGAATATTGCGCTACCGGCTACCCTGATCCCCAAGGGCCCCATGCGGCATGGACAACCCTGCTAGGCAAGGTTTCCATGACTGACCAAGTTTATGCGTATTGTGGCACATTACAAGACAATTTTATGTTTACAAGAAAAGTTTATGATTATATGACAAGTTTATATTTACAAGACCGATTTTGATTCACAAGTTTATGTTTATGCTTATAAGTTCAATTTATGTCTATGATAAGTAACAAGTTATGTTATTCTATGGTTGACTGTGCATTTAAATTTACTAGACAAGCATACCCTTGGTCATCCGGGTTAACTGCAATGCTGGTGGTAGTAATATTCTTAGCAATGCATTTTCTAGTAATTAGGGCTTGTGATAACCCTAGTTAGTTAATTATAGCAAGCCGTAGGCATGTTTAGCCGTGAATTGGATGTTTGTTACTCGTATAACTTGCTCTTCTAGATTCGTTTTCTCCCGGCTCGTGGTTAGGGTTCTAAATTCTGCTCAGGTGAAGGTCTGTAACCCCGGTCCTTGTTTGGTTCAAGGGTTATGGTCTCGATCCAGAGTAGTTCCTATGCTCTCTTACCGCTCGTCGTCTTACTTTCATTTTTACACTTATTCTCATTTCTTTCAGTATTGTTTTTGAGACAAGTACATTGGTACCGTACAAGTCTTGTTCAGCATTTATTTTTTTATATGTCTCTTTCTACTTATGTTGTGATATGTTTGGTCTATCTCCTCGGGCTCCTTTGTGGTACTAGTTGCTTGGGGTTCTGACCCCACTGACTTTGCATGCCCAGGTTGCCCCGAAGAGAACCAGGATCCTTCGCGCTTCCAGCAAGATGGCTCGCACTCGTAGGACTGCGACCGAAGCTCGCGAGTAGGTTTTCTTATTTTACCCCTCGTCTTGATAACTTTCTTTTGTGGTGTTTAGCAAGGGACAGAGTTAGCTCCTTATATTTTTGAGACTACGGTCGACATAATGTATATATTAGACCATGGCTGGTATATTTGATAATGTTTATTTAAACTCTGCTAGTATAGCATTTTGTATCCACTAGCTTCATGATCATATGTGACATATAATTTGGGACACATTTTTACTTTCATGTATGATATACTCTTGTACTTATGTTGTTGGATTGAGATAGTAGGATTTGTCGGCCTTAGGGCTGACGTCATAGCATGCTAGATTTTACCCATCTATCTTCTTGACAACCTTAACACATTATGGCTTACTTCGATATTCTGCAATGTATGGTTGGCCATGCCAGTCCCCGTATTTATCTAGTATTCTGGGAGCGGGGCGTGACAAGTTAGCCACCTGAACCTCATACCTCACTTCTTCTTTAAGGCCACCAATGTATTGACTTATGAGACATTTTTCAAACAACCCCAACACCTTGTTGGATAATTTCTGAAATTTGGATGTGTATTCTTGCACTGTGTTTTCTTGTTTTAAGAGCTTCAACTCAATCATTGGGTCCAAGAACTAAGAAGGCCCAAACTGTATCTTGATAGCTAGGCAGAATTCCTCTCTGCCTACCACACCTCCCTTGGTCTTCATGAACCAATCAAACAAAAAAGCTGCAGGGCCTTACATCTGTATAGAGCACATACGAACTCTATCCCACTATGTTATTGCATAGAAGCTAAAATAATGGTTTATCCTTAATAACCACTATTCAACATCAGTATCCCCAATGTAATATGCTATCTTCATCCTGGGTGTTGGTAATTGCCAATTGGGGCTTCCCTGCACTCTAATTTGTAATCCCCCATTTCTTGGGTTTGGCAGCAAGGGAGATGTATGGGTCTGTTGTATAAAGGTTGGACCCATGGCTGGGTATTCTTGGGTTGCTCCAACATTCTGAATGGGAGAATTTCTTGGACTTTCTTGATGTATTGGGATAGGGGTAATTCGAGGCCCGATGTAAATGTGAGGCTCTGGTTGGGGTAGTAGCCCCTGGCCACTCCCCACACTCCATGAAAATTGTTGGAGACGACGACTAGTTTCAGAACTGGGTGTAGGGTTCTGTAACCCCACAGACCTATGCCCACGGGTTGTTCCTAGACATGTCCTCTTGTACTGCCCTATTTTGGTTGCTGTTGATTTATGTTGGTCTCCAAGAACGTTGGGAGGGGTTGGATTACCAAAGACCCTATGTCATAACTACTATTTTATTTATTTTATCTATATATATATATATAGAGAGAGAGAGAGAGAGAGAGAATAAGGGAGGTGAGATGGCACCTCACTCTAAAAACAAGGGTGGCGGTGACGTGGCACAATCCCAACCACACATTTCATAATTGGCAATTTGCAGTTATGACACTCTATCCCCCTAAGGAAACTATATTCCTCCTTCATCTTCATTCTCATCCTACTCCTTCAATTTACTACTGCTGCTGCTACCATGCATACTGTTGCTGCTGTTGCTTCCATATCTACTGTTGTTGCTGCTGCTGCCACAGTACAGTAGCCGGTCGCCGCTGTCGCTGCTGCCACTGCTTCTGTCAGATCCGCGCGCCTTTGCCGCCGACGCCGCCGCAGCCGGACGCCACCACCCCGCACGCCGCCGTCGCCGGACCCGCACGTCACCGGACCCGCACACCGCCGAACTTCATCTCCTCCAACTTCGCGACTTCTCCTTCTTTCTTCCAAAAGTTAGGTAAAAACCCTCATCCCTCCCCCAATCCTTCTCTTAGACCTAAATTGGAGTATAATTTGATGTCAATCTCTCATAGGAGAATGGGAAAAAACTAGGTACCAAAGTAAGAACTCGAAAGAGCCCTAGATCGCTCAAAACTAAGGCAAGTCCTCATCCTTGCATTATTTCTTTCCGTAGAAATTAATTTGATATCATTAATGGGTATTTTGAAGAATTAGAAACCAACTAATACTTGTGTATATAGTGTAATACATAAATCTCTACGTATATATATATATATATATATATATATATATATATATATATATATATATATATATATATATATATATATATATACGTGTATCTTGATGCCCTAGGTAGGACACAAATGGAGACACGATAATCATAATTATATTTGCAGTTTAGACCTATAATTAACTAATTCATGCATATGTATATATATCATTCCTCTGCATATATATATCTAAATCTAGATAGATATGGACATGTGTGTGTACGTGTTCCTTTTATAATCTACGTATGTTGGAATATAAGGAAATTTGTATTTACATATTTGACCAAATGATATGGCATTAACAACATAAAAATATATATGTGTATACATATAAAAGATACGTGAAAAGCGGAGACCTATTATTAAGATATCATAAAACTTCACTTGGCATTGTTTAGATATGAATTCGACATTTAATCAATTCAATAAGTTAATTTAAATTCTGTCCAAAATTAAATAACATCCATTTTAGCATATTTCGTTGGAATTACCTAACTTGAGAATGTATCATATACTGTAGGTTAGGATAACTTTAGTTACATAATTTCTAATTGGAATTTTGTCATTTTAAAGAAGGTTACATATAGTACGTATAATAAATATGAATAATTTTGCCAAATACAAGTCTTAGGCCTTGAACCCTAAATTCTAATATATATGCATATAGTTAATTCCTTCATCTATTACATATTGAGAACTTTGAATTTAAATTGCTTACTGAGGATTATGGATTGATTAAACCTGTTAAGTGTTGGAAGACAACGAATTGGGCAATAAATAATTAGTTAACCGTCAAGGTATGAAAGAAAGCCTTTTCATTATAGTTAACTTATAATCTATTGCGTCTGTTCCGGTGTTGAGAGTTGCTCCACCGAAGGGGTCGACGAGCCCAGGGATGCTACGGAGGGTTGCTCCGGGTCGAATTTATAAATTGTTAAAATTCTGGAAGCCAAAATACAAAGGGGACTCTGCCAAAAATTTTAAGAATTTTGGGAGTTAACCAATATTTTAATATCCAAGAATATCGTCGACATTCCAAGACTCTAAACCTTAGATATACATACTTTTTTCAACAGACCACTAACGATTGAAATCAATTAGGGAACGGTTAGTAACAAGGTCTAGGATACGTAGAACACGGACACAAGTCACTCAACAAAATCTAACTACCTGACAATCTGCTCTGTATAAATTAATATCCTTGAAATTGTGTAGATAACTTAATACATGTACTCTGGAACATGGATAAAATAAAAGTATGTATCTTGTATCATCCTGGACATGCATTTCTTTTATATAAACAAGGGTTAAGCGATACCAGAGCAGAAACCTGAATACAAGAAAATAGAATAAGGATTGATTGTAGATTTAGGCTAGAATCATTGGGCGGGGGAGAACAACATAAATAACCACCTACGAAATTCTGCCACATACTTATATAAATGTATGGCTGATCAGCAGTTAAAAGCTCTTTCATAAGGCCTTGCGAAATGAGCGGGTGGGACTTAGCTCACTTTCCTGTTTAGGCCGGATCATAACCACGTGTCGTCCTGTTCAAGTCACCTGAATTTAACTCCACCTACTTCGATTCAAAAAACCATCGAATGGGTGAATTCAAGATTTGGCCCAAAAATGGGCTAGGCCGGATCATAACCCCGTGCCATCCTGTTCAAGTCACCTTAATATAAGTGCACCTATTTTCATTCAAAACCATTGAATAGGTGAATTCAAGATTTAAGCCCATGAGGGCAGGGCCGGATTCTAAGCACCGTGCCATCAAGTCACAGCTTGATCCTTAGTAACGGGATTATTGGCGGGAAACTAGGTGAAGTGATTATTTAAGGATTGTTCTCCAAATTGCGTCATCATTAGAAAATTATTTGTGCATTATGGTAGTGACATAGGATTTGTGATGCTTGAATTATTAGACAGTATAGGAATATTAAATTAGGAACTATTCAAGTCATGGACTCCATATTATACTTTACCTCCTCATTTCTTTTTAACTGTTATTCTTCTTATTCTACTATCATATCTTTTATTTGCTTACCGTTCTTGGCCGAGGACTTGCATGTCGTTCTGACGACCTAGTATTGTTCACTAGGGGGAATGAAGCGAATGAGGAAAGGATACCTCTTTATAACGTGGACGCGATCGAGGAATAATCTTCAAGCGATTCCAGGATGTATAGCACCAAGTAGTTGTAACTGAAACTATGTACATTAAAGAGAAGTTATTGTAAAGACTTATCTAGTTGTATATTAAATCATAATGGTATGGATTAGATGTATTGCCTAATCGCCATAGCATGACTTGCATTTTATTCTAAAAGACTTACAGGCGACAATCGTTGATACGAGTATGGTAGTATTTGTATGGGGCGTAGCCTGGGGATGTAGTTACGTACCCGACTCACCGTATCTTGGGAAACGGGATGTGACACGTCTTTCAGTGGTAGCCCATGCAGGTCATGCTTTAGGAAACCTAGGTAGAACCTGAAGATGAAGAACCTAAGATAAGGTGCAAGTCTATGTATTTTAAAGACACATGTTACAGGATATAGGTTAGGAGCTAGCATAAGAGAACCCTGGATTCCTTATCAAATTAGAACACCCTAAGATAAGTAATACCAGAGACTGGAAAGGAGAGCAAGGGTATTTTAAAGAAATTTTGATTTCTCTTAATATAATTATTACTTAAATTTCTTATTTTGGGTATAGGACATGGATTTATTCCTTCCGAGCGTCTGGTGGGATGGAAGTGACCGCACACTTTATGGCTATCAGTAATATGTAAGGAAACTATGGCATCTACCAGATTGGTATCGCATACCACTTATATGAAGTGCATTATGGTATTATGCGCCCCATTATCAGAGATTTGGAGGATGGTGCAGAAGTGGACCATGAAAGAGAAACCTATTATATCTACGTACGGGACCCAGAACATGAATATGATTATCCTAAATTAGAAGGATATGAAGGAACGTTAACAGATTTTCAAGAACTACATCCAGAGGCTACAATCCTTACGACCCGTATCCTGGGGAAACTGGACTAGGAATCGTAGGTATAAGGGATCTCTTATCCACTAGGTATCCTTTTGTGAATGGCAAGGATGTATGTGTATATGTATATAAGTTAAGAAGAAAGGAAGTGTGGGGATGTGAATAGTCTAGATATGTATATATGCCTATGTGCTAGATGACTAGTACCTTAGTAGCATATTTTGTATCATATTTTGACTATGAGTGAATGAAATATGCTTTTCATTAATCCATGTACCTATATGTTCCTCTATTTTCCAAAAACTCTTAAGATTTTCAATATCCTTTCCTATCCTTGAATCTCGGGATTATTCCTGAGAAATTATATTTGGATTTTTCAGGATAATGTCTAATCATGATCAATTCTATGCTTCGTCCTCACAAACTCAGATGGAACCCTCTATTAAGGACATGTACAAGTTATTCCAACAGATTCTGGAGTCCAACAGTCAGCATGCAGATACGGCTTTAGCCACAACTGCCACAATATTGGAACATCTGCAAACGTCTGCCAATTCCAGAGATGGTTCACTAAAGGACTTTAGGAACCTAAATCCTCCCAAGTTTAAGGGAACAAAAAGCCCGATCGAAGTCGGACAGTGGATTAGAACTATAGAAGGGCTGTTAAAAGCAGCGAAAATTAATCCTGAGGATATGGTATCTACAATCCGAATTCAATTAGAGGATATTGATGAACACTGGTGGAGTGCCGAACACCCAGAGGATTCAGAGGACAAAATAACTTAGGAAGAATTTAAAAGAAAATTTGAAGGGAGGTTATTCCCAAAATCAGCTAAAATCGAGTTAGAACGGCAGTTCACTCATTTAAAGCAAGGGAGACTCACGGTAGACGAATATGTTACAAAATTTTCCCGTCTTAGTCGTTTTGCTTCAAGCCTAATAGCTGATGAGGAAACCAAAGTATCTAGATTCCTGGAAGGACTAGGGAGCCAACTGAAGAGTAAAGTCACTGCCTATCGATGTCAAACCTATCCTGAGGTATCTGAAGCAGCAAGGAGCCAGGAGAGAATGCTAAATGAAGAACAACCGTTTCGATCTCAGCCTCAGAAAAGGACTTTGGAAGTAGGAACTTTATTCTCGAGGCATCCATGGCAAGGACCGTCCAAACGCTCTCAAACTGGTATCTTGAGAAGACCAGTTATTTGCAACTTTTGTCAAAAACCTGGGCACATGAGGGATGACTGTAGAAAATTCCTGAGTCTTTGTTTAAGATGCGGATCAGATAAGCATCAGATTGGCCAGTCTCCACAACAACGAACCTTAGGGCCAATAATGCAAAACTCGCACCAAGAATCACGACCCACGTTCCGAGGAAATAACATCAGGCCTATGCTTCAAGGGAATGGTCCTCGACCTCTGATACAAGCGTCAACACCTCAAGCCATGTTGACTTATGAAAATCAACGAAGACCACCCTTTGCACCTCAAGCCTACCAATTCCAACAAGCTCAGAAAATGAACCAGTCTCAGACTGGGAAGAAGAAAAGGCAAGGGCAGGCATTTATGATGAATATTGATGAAGCAGAACTAGCCGAAGAAGTAGTAACAGGTACTATTCTAGTCTCAGCTTGTCCGACATCAGTATTATTTGATTCTGGAGCAACCCATTCATTCATAGTGTCATCATTTATAGCTCTTCATGAAATTAAATCTTAACCATTACTTAAGAAATTAAATATTCTTACGGGTAATGGTACGGTGGAGGTTAGTCGGGTTTCTGAAGCATGTCCAGTTAAGTTAGGCAGTGGAGTTTTTCAAGTAAGATTGTTAGTTTTTCCAATGAACAATTATGATGTAGTACTTGGAATGGATTGGTTGACCAAGACATTGGCAAGTATAGATTGTGGCCAAGGGAAGGTTCAATTCCAGCTCACCAATGGGGAATTATATGAATTTGTGCGAGACCAGAAGAAATTTGATGCTGAGAAATTAGAAAAGTTTGAACAACCAGTCCAAGGAAGGTTTCATGAACTAGAGGAATAATTCCCAAGGATAGTAAAAGAATTCAAGGATGTATTTTCCGATGAATTACCAGAATTGCCACCGGATAGAGCAGTGGATTTTTCTATCAATTTGGTGCCTGGAGCAGCACCTATAGCTAAGAAAATATACCCGATGAATAAAGAAGAACTGGTTGAGCTAAATAAACAAATAAAGGAATTATTAGCAAAAAGATTTATTCACCCCAGTACTTCGCCGTAGGGTGCACCAGTGTTTTTTTGTGAAAAAGAAGGACGGGACCCTACGATTGGTAATTGATTATAGAGCCTTGAATGAAGTAACAATCAAGAATAAATACCCCTTGCCCAGAATTGATGAATTATTTGATCAATTAGGGGAAGCCAAGGTATTCTCAAAGATTGATTTGAGGTCGGTATATCATCAAGTAAAGGTCAAGAAGGAGGACGTTCAAAAAACAGCCTTTGGGACTCGTTATGGACATTACGAGTTCCTAGTTATGCTATTTGGAGTAACTAACTCTCCTGCTATATTTATGGATCTAATGAATCGGATATTTTATCAATATTTGGATAAGTTCGTAATTGTATTCATTGACGACATCCTTATATATTCAAAAAATGAAGAAGAACATGAAAGGCATCTGAGGGTGATATTGCAAACCTAAGACAGGAACAATTATTTGCTAAACTCAGTAAATATAAATTTTGGTGAAATCAAATATCATTTCTAGGCCACGTTATCAGCGGAGAAGGTATATCAGTAGATCCAAAGAAGGTGGAAGCTGTTAAATCCTGGCCAATACCAAAGTCTGTGGCAGAAATTTGAAGTTTCTTGGGATTAGCTGGATACTATAGGAGGTTCGTAGAAAATTTCTCAAGAATTGCGGAACCATTAACTCGACTAACCTGAAAGGAGGAAAGATTCAATTGAACGAAGAAATGCCAGACAACCTTTGATGAATTAAATGAAAGATTGATTTCGGCACCTGTGCTAGCATTACCGTCCGGATCAGGAGGATACGAGATATATAGCAATGCATCGGGTAAAGGGCTAGGCTGTGTACTAATGCAGCACGAAAGAGTTATAGCCTATGCCTCTCGACAACTGAAGCAGCATGAGAGAAATTATCCAACTCATGATTTGGAACTAGTAGCTATAGTTTTTGCACTTAAATTATGGCGACACTACTTATATGAGGAAAGAATCAAGATATATACGGATCAAAAAAGTCTGAAATATGTATTTACTCAGAAGGAAATCAATATGAGACAAAGGAGATGGTTGAAATTACTCAAGGACTTCGATATGGAATTAGAATACCATCCAGGTAAAGCAAATAAAGTGGCAGATGCCTTGAGCAGGAAACCAGTGGCATTTTTTATGAATTCTCCAAGGAAAATACTCAAGGACTTAAGAAAGATAAAAATTGAAGTAATATATCCAATATCAGAAGGATCATGGAAAAATTTACAAGTACAGTCTTCCCTAGCAGACAGAATCAAGGAAGCTCAACAAAGAGACTCTAAACTCCAAAAACTATGAAAACAAACCAAGGAAGGACTCCAGACTAGAATAAGAAAACATCCAGATGGATCGCTAAGGTTTGGGTATCGATTGTGTGTACCTAGTAGAAATCTAAGAACAGAAGTCCTGACAGAAGCTCATAACTCCCAATATTCCATCCATCCGGGAAGTACTAAGATGTACAAGGACTTAAAACAAAATTTTTGGTGGCATGGAATGAAACGAGAGATTGCTAAATTCGTATCCAGATGTCTTATCTGTCAGCAAGTAAAGGCAGAACACCAAAGGACAACAAGCCTTCTTCAGCCATTACCAATACTTGAATGGAAATGGGAACATATCACAATGGATTTTGTAACTGGACTACCTAACACACAAAAAGGTAACAATGCTGTCTGGGTCATTATAGATAGACTCACTAAATCAGCTCAATTTCTACCATTCCGGGTTGGACAGACAACTGAAGTATTAGCAGACATGTATATGAAACAGATTGTCAGTCAATACGGAGTACTAGTAAGTATAGTTTCGGATAGAGACACCAGGTTTACTTCACATTTCTGGAGAAGTCTGTAGGAGAGCCTCGGTACTCAGTTAAAATTTAGCTCGGCTTACCATACTCAGACAGATGGTCAATCAGAAAGAACGATTCAAACTCTAGAGGACATGTTGAGATCCTGCACATTAGATTTTGAAGGATCATGGGACGACCACTTACATTTGGTAGAATTTTCCTTTAATAATAGTTATCATACCAGCATTAAGATAGCACCTTTTAAAGCATTATATGGGAGAAATTGTAGATCACCAATGTGCTGGACTGATGTAGGAGAAAGACAGTTATTGGGCCCAGAACTAGTAACACAGACCGTTGAAAAGATTAAAGCAATAAGAAGTCATTTGCAAGCAGCCCAAGATAGGCAGAAGATGTGGGCTGACAAATATCGAAGGATGTTAAAATTCCAACCTGGCGATCATGCATTCTTAAAAATCTCGCCAACAAATAGGACAATTAGATTTGGAAGTAGAGGGAAGCTAAGTCCAAGATACATTGGAACATTTGATATACTAGAGAAAATCGAAAGAGTATCTTATAAACTGGTACTACCCCCAACACTAGAAGGGGTACATAATGTATTTCATGTATCTCAACTCCAAAGATATGTACCGGATCTAAATCATATACTAGATCATTCAGAGATCACCGTCAGACCGACTCTGTGCATCGAGCAACGACCCGTTGAAATCCTGGATCGTAGAGACAAAATACTCCAAAATTGGATCATTCCATTAGTTCAAGTAGCTTGGATCAAGGACTCTCCAGGAGAATCAACTTGGAAAAAAGAAGAAGACATGCAAAACCAGTTCCCATATTTGTTTACTAACCAAGGTCAGCTACTCTTTAATTTAAAATTTTGAGGACAAAATTTTCTAAGGAGGATAGAGTGTCATAACTGCTATTGTATTTATTATATATATATATATATATATATATATATATATATATATATATATATATCTTAGGTTTATGTAAATACCAATTTGCAAACTAGTCTCATCCAATTCTGGAATTGAGAAGGGCTTTTGTGCAAATTTCCCAAATCCATGGGAAGGAGAAGAAAACCAACAACAGGTTCTGAGTCATGGCATACCTGGCCTCTCCTCCCTTCATCTCTATTTTCCAAGAAAAACCTGGCTCATTTTTCTTCTCCCATACATTCCCCATAAACCTAATCCCTTCCCTACTTAATCCCCCCAAGGAAACTATATTCCTCCTCCATCTTCATTCTCATCATACTCCTTCAATTTACTACTGCTGCTGCTACCATGCCTACTGTTGTTGCTGCTGCTGACATGTCTACTGTTGTTGCCGCTGTTGCCACAGTACAGTAGCCTGCCGTCGCTGCCGCCGTTGCTGCCGCTACTGCTACTGCCGGATCCGCGCGTCGATGCCGCCGTAGCCGGACGCCGCCACCCCGCACACCGCCGAACTTCATCTCCTCCAACTTCGCGACTTCTCCTCTCTTCTTCCAAAAGTTTGGTAAAAACCCTAATCCCTCCCCAAATCCTTCTCTTAGACCTAAATTGGAGTATAATTTGATGTCAATCTCTCATAGGAGATTAGGGAAAAACTAGGTGCCAAAGTAAGAACTCGAAAGAGCCCTAGATCGCTCAAAACCAAGGCAAGTCCTCATCCTTGCATTATTTCTTTCTGTAGAAATTAATTTGGATATCATTAATGGGTATTTTGAAGAATTAGAAACCAACTAATACTTGTGTATATAGTGGAATACATAAATCTCTGCGTATATATATATATATATATATATATATATATATATATATATATATATATATATATACATGCGCGTATCTTGATGCCCTAGGTAGGATACAAATGGAGACATGATAATCATGATTATATTTGCAGTTTAGCCCTACAATTAACTAGTTCATGCATATGTATATATATCATTCCTCTGCATATATATATCTCTAAATCTAGATAGATATGAACATGTGTGTGTGTGTACATGTTCCTTTTATAATCTACGTATGTTGGAATATAAGAAAATTTGCATTTACGTATTTGACCAAATGATATGGCATTAACAACATATAAATATATATGCGTATACATATAAAAGATACGTGAAAAGCGGAAACCTATTATTAAGATATCATAAAACTACACTTGGCATAGTTTAGATATGAATTTACATTTAATCAATTCATTAAGTTAATTTAAATTCTGTCCAAAATTAAATAACATCCATTTTAGCATATTTTGTTGGAATTACCTAACTTGAGAATGTATCATATACCGTAGGTTATGATAACTTTAGTTACATAAGTTCTAATTGGAATTTTGTCACTTTAAAGAAGGTTACATATAGTACATATAATGAATATGAATAATTTTGCCAAATACAAGTCTTAGGCCTTGAACCCTAAATTCTAATATATATGCATATAGTTAATTCCTTCATCTATTACATATTGAGAACTTTGAATTTACATTGCTTACTGAGGATTATGGATTGATTAAACATATGCAGTGTTGGAAGACAACGAATTGCGCAATAAACAATTAGTTAACCGTCAAGGTATGAAAGAAAACCTTTTCATTATAGTTAACTTATAATCTATTGCGTGTGTTCTGGTGTTGAGAGTTGCTCCACCGAAGGGGTCGGCGAGCCCAGGGATGCTACGGAGGGTTGCTCCGGGTCAAATTTATAAAATGTTAAAATTTTGAAAGTCGAAATACAAAGGGGACTCTGCCAAAATTTTAAGAATTTTGAGAGAGAACCAATATTTCAATATCCAGGAATATCGTCGACATTCCAAGACTCTAAACCTTAGATATACATACTTTTTTCAACAGACCACTAACGATTGAAATCAATTAGGGGACGGTTAGTAACAAGGTCTAGGATACGTAGAACACGGACACAAGTCACTCAACAAAATCTAACTACCTGACAATCTGCTCTGTATAAATTAATATCCTTGAAATTGTGTAGATAACTTAATACATGTACTCTGGAACATGGATAAAATAAAAGTATGTATCTTGTATCATCCTGGACATGCATTTCTTTTATATAAACAATGGTTAAGCGATACCAGAGCATAAACCTGAATACAAAAAAATAGAATAAGGATTGATTGTAGATTTAGGCTAGAAGCATTAGGCGGGGGAGAACAACATAAATAACCACCTACAAAATTCTGCCACATACTTATATAAATATATGGCTGATCAGCAGTTAAAAGCTCTTTCGTAAGGCCTTGCGAAGTGAGCGAGTGAGACTTACCTCACTTTCCTGTTTAGGCCAGATCATAACCCCGTACCGTCCTGTTCAAGTCACCTGAATATAACTCCACCTACTTTGATTCAAAAAACCATCGAATGGGTGAATTCAAGATTTGGCCCAAAAAGGGGCTAGGTCGGATCATAACCCCGTGCCATCCTGTTCAAGTCACCTGAATATAAGTGCACCTATTTTAATTCAAAACTATTGAATAGGTGAATTCAAGATTTAAGCCCATGAGGGCAGGGCAGGATTCTAAGCACCGTGCCATCAAGTCACAGCCTGATCCTTAGTAACGAAATTATTGGCGGAAAACTAGGTGAAGTGGTTATTTAAGGATTGTTCTCCAAATTGCGTCATCATTAGGAAATTGTTTGTGCATTGTGGTAGTGACATAGGATTTGTGATGCTTGAATTATTAGACACAATAGGAATATTAAATTAGGAACTATTCAAGTCATGGACTCCATATTATACTTTACCTCATCATTTCTTTTTAACTGTTATTCTTCTTATTCTACTATCATATCTTTTATTTGCTTACCGTTCTTGGCCGAGGACTTGCATGTCGTTCTGACGACCTAGTATTGTTCACTAGGGGGAAATGAAGCGAATGAGGAAATGCTACCTCTTTATAACGTGGACGAGATCGAGGAATAATCTTCAAGCGATTCCAGGATGTATAGCACCAAGTAGTTGTAACTGAAACTATGTACATTAAAAAGAAGTTATTGTAAAGACATATCTAGTTGTATATTAAATCAGAATGGTATGGATTACATGTATTGCCTAATCGCCTTAGCATGACTTGCATTATTCTAAAGGACTTACATGCGACAATCGTTGATACGAGTATGGTAGTATTCATATGAGACGTAGCCTGGGGATGTAGTTACGTACCCGACTAACCATATCTTGGAAAGCGGGGTGTGACACCCATTCCCGACAGTGGTACATGATGAAGCCTTAGGGGTGAGGAAGTAGCCGTAGCAGTATACGGGGAGGTACTTGGGATCTGCAACTGTTGGGGTGGTGGAAGTGGAGGTGGGCCTCTAATGGTGGCAGTTAGGGTTTCCCTTCCCTCTCTTGCCTTCATCAATCCCCCCAACATCTTATCAATTTTGGAATTGTTTTCTAAAATATGATTGAATTTTGCGCGGAGGTTAAGCATTGTACCTTCAAGAAATGACATCCGATGCTCTCCCGTGGCACTCCGGCGATCCTCCGGTGATCCCCGTTGAGAACTCTGACTGCTCGAGCTGACCTCTCGACTGGCCTCGAGTATCGGCAACAATGGCTCTGATACCAAATTGTTAGACCATTTTCCTAAATGATTAGGGTTTGGGGGTAATCTAACAGGAGTTGACATGGCTAATAAAATAATTTGGGGAATTAGGGTTTATTGAACAGAGAGAAATAGAGTACACTATAATGGAAGGAAGAAGAAGAAGAAGAAGAAGAAGAAGAAACTAAAGTTGAGTACATTCATAACATTATGTTTACAGCCCTCATTCTTATTTATAGCTACTAATTATTGATCTTCTTGATTTAGCAGTTGGCGGTTATGTTGAGCTGGAGAGTTCTTGCTTTGGGGATGCTGAACTGGGTTGGAGATGCTGAGTTGGCTTCTTACTCTGCCCTGTATTCACTAAGCTGGCCCTATCCTGCTGACTGTATACTGGAACTGGTTATTATTTATTAGGAAAGAAGGAATAAGGAAATGGAGGGAAGCTTAAGGAATATCAGTAGGATTGGGTTGCTCACTGATACTCCCTATGTGATTCGGATAACTTGTATCCTGGCCTTGACACACTGTGTCCTCCCCCTTCGATAGTGAGGTACGTATTACTTTTCTCTCTTTTCTGTTCTTCTCATATTTTTCTACTAATAGAAAAAAGATACATTTTATAATATAAATCTCTCACTCTTCTGCTTTGTGCAGCAGTATTCGAAGAAAATAAAAAGAAAGAAAATAAAGTACCACAAACTTCTATTATTTCAGGTTGGTTCAAAAATTCTTACTTTTACTTTTTTTTATATAGTGATAAATAATTGTTAACAACTAATCCCAATTATTTGAAGTCAATGATGTCAATAAAAATATATGAAATGATGGTAAAAATTATTGTGACCATGAATTTGCAGAAAAGATCTAGAATCAAAACATAAAAATATAGCATACTCCTTTTTTTAAAGAACATGGTTTTCAATTATCGCACTCACAATCAACCTAGATTATTTAATGAAAGAAGAGAAGTTTGTAATGAATCAAAATAGATTATCGTAGTTTATTTTATTAATGATAATCCTTATCAAAAAAGGAAAGTTTATTAATGATAATCCTTATAAAAAATTGGAAGAAATCATTGTCATCCAACCCATAGTTTTCTCAGTTAAATTGATATTGTGATAATTATTTTGGGTTATTTAGTAATAGGGTCGCATATAATATGTGATATTAGGATTTTGGTCTGGCATTAGAGTTTAGATCTTAAAATTACTATTTATGTAGGCTTATGAACAGTAATTTTTAAGACCCATATACAGCCGGACACTTTGGAGACCCAAACCCTAAAATCACATATTATATGAGACCCTACTACTAAACCCCCCCCCCCCCCCCACATTTGTCATAGAGTCCAACAACTTTTTTATCTAAGATATTATAATTCTAAGTAATGGATATATTTTAAAGATTGATATTAGACTAAATTAATCAATGGACATAAATAGTTGTTATTAGTCATTCATCACTGTTTTGATCTCCTTTTTTAATATCTTCTACATATCTAAAATAAATATCTAAAATTTATAACTTAGATCTTAATTTAGATATAATCTCCTGCAAGTTAGACATAATCTAATATAATTTAATTAGATATATTATTTAAAATATATTATAATTTATTTAATTCTAAATTTGATATAATCATATTATTTATAATTTTGATATAATCTAATTGTAGAAGCATAAAAAATCTCTCCATGCGCTCCAGTTTACAGTCAATGGTCAATAAATAAGCAAGAGACGCATAATAGTGGTGGACGCTTAACACCCTCCCGAGACGCATGCTTCCCTTTGACGTATCGTCCCTACAGTCACATCAAAGCATTTATGACTATGATAAAACAGACAGTCATCATGACCGTCTCGAATCCTGCACCGATGATTGGAATCCGGGCTGACGGCTTCGTCATAATTACTTTTGGCAGTAAACAACTGTTAAAATGTCACAAATACAGAAGACGACAAAAATTCATGGTCTCTGGCCCAATACGTTCCAAACTTCATGCATTCCATGCATTTCTGGACCAATGCGTTCCAGCTTCATGTGGTCCATGAGTCTCTGGCCTAATGCGTTCCAGACTCCATACGTTCCATGCGTCTCTGGCCCAATGCATTCCAGACTCCATGCATTTCTGGCCTTATGTGTTCTAGACTCCATGCGTTCCATGCGTCTCTGGCCCAATGTGTTCCAGACTCCATGCGTCTCTAACCCAATGCGTTACAGACTCCATGCGGTCCATGCGTCTCTGGCCCAATGCATTCCATACTCCATGCGGTCCATGCGTTCCTGGCCTAATGCTTTCCAGACTCCATGCGTCCCATGCGTTCCTGGCCTAATGCGTTCCAAACTGACCCAATACGTTCCAACTAACAAGAATATTTCGTTACAACTAAAGAGATCTTCGTGCAGTTGATGCGGGCTACGTGTCCAAATGACCAAGTCATGCATACAACGGACTGAAACAACCCCGTGATCTCAACAACAGTAAATCCTAACTAAGCTCACATGGCAGCTTCATCGTGAAGTGCGGCCACAGCTGCAACTGTATATTGTTGAAAGAGCCATACGCGGTCATCAAACAGGGGCGCATGCGACGTCCATAGAATGCGGCCTGAGAATAACTATAAATAATAGGTTACTACCCCCATGCAAAAGGCTGGCTGGTATTCTACGAATCTACACTCAAGAGAGAGAGAAGAGTTGCTGCATCGAATCGTCCATGGAGTAAAGAGAGTTGCTATACTCCTAACCCTCCATTGTCACCCTCCAGAAAATAAATTTGTACTTAGATTATTTTCTAGGACTCTTTTTTATACTTTCTTAGTTTGTTCAATTGAATCAAATTCTTTCCAACTTTCGTATTTAATGGCAAACACGTTGGCAGCTCTGCTGGGTACGTCCTTTGTAGTGCCCCACTCTGCGTTGGCACTATGTACAAGAGATATCGGTTTACTGACTCAAAAAGGAAACCTTCTAGAAGAGCTCCTTGTTGAACCAGAAGATGACTAGTCTAGGTGAGTGGGCAGAACTTCATTCTCTGATTCTTGCATACCTTAATAATGAATCTGACTTTTATAATGCATGTTGCTAAGAAGATTATTATTTTCGTTACTTGAATAATAGAACTGCATGCTTAGCTAAAACTTGAATGCTTGTCAATAGAGAACCTTGCCATGCTAATAAGAAGAGAAAGAGATTGCTTGCATGTTACCTTATTGTTTCTGTATAGAAGAAACTACATAAAATACTTGAACGGTACCAGAGAGATGGCGGCTTATCCACACAGAGATAAAAGAGATGGATAGATAGTCTGCTTGATCTTGATCGTCTGCATCATAGAGTTTATCTAATAGTGTTTCATGCATTTGCATCGATCGGACAATGGCTATTAGTGAAGAGCTGAACCTTGGTCCCGACTACTATTTTGAGCGTATTTTAGTGAAGAGCAACCATGAGTCTCAACTGCTAATAGCATCAGATAAAAGAGTCATTAGTTAGCTGGATTATCGCTATTGATCCCGAGTTTCTCGGGGACCGACATCATATAGATAGTTCATCTTGTTTGCTTGATAAAAGGATAGTTCACTAGATGTTGCATTGTCCCTAGAGTCTTTGAGTATAGATCACGAGACACGCTGCGCACACCCTGATTGTATAAGAATCAACATATCGTGCATGAACTTCTTGCCTTGCCTGCTTGCTTGTATATTGAACTAAACTCTGATTTCAAAGATGTTTCCAAAAGAAGTAATATGACTCCATTCCTGTATTGCATGTAACGAACCTAGGTAAAATTAGAAAGATTACTATAAATGTAATATTTTATAATATAATTACTTAGTGTTGGTTTTAGTGAATGTTGCTTCTGTTCGTTGATTTTATACTTACCAGTACTTTCTCCAAAGTGCTGACCCACCAACAGTTTGCTTGTTCGCAGGTGCTGGATCGTCCGAGGAAGCGATAGCCGTGCCTCATCCCCAAGACACGAAAATCTGGTGTCAATGCCTTGATCCATATCGAGATATTTTGAGTTGCTTTTGTATAGAGGGACATAATGTATGGAACGATGCTATTGTATTCAGAGAACCTCGTGCCTTGAGCTTTGCCCCGTATACTCAGATGGATTATTGTTTGTAATATTGTCCCTCCTCTGCGTGCTTGATAGGTTCAATGATAGCCACAACTTTAATGGTGTTACCTTGTGCGAGGGCAACCCTATGCTCGCACTGTATCATGCCTCGATGGCAAACGATATACGTCCCACGAGAGCGCCGGGGCACGGTGATTCGCACCCAGCGGGAGCTTTGTCGGGACCTTCGGGATCAGGGTGTGACATCCTTCTCCACTGTTGAGAAGTCGGTGACACAATCCGATTCAGCCAAGCTCGGCTCGACGCAAAAGATGCAGGTGGTCCGCTTCGACCAGCAAGTGTTCGAGAATATGTTCTCCAAAGAAAGTGCTAATCCTTCGCCAAGCTCAAGAAGCCTACAGAATATGGGTGGCCAAGACCGCTGCGCCCCACCCAACTACGGAGCAGACGCTTCCAGCCTCTCACTCTGTTGCCAATAACGGTCGTCGGAAGAACATCCAGAATGTTCACGTCTATCCGGCAACCCAGGCTGACGCAGAAACTGTTCAGCATCCAGACTCTAATAGAGAAAAATACTACTTGGTGCTGAGGTAGCTTCTATGCGGCCAAGGAGGAGGCCGCATAAGACTGTCCATACGGCATCAACTCACAGCCACAGACAACAGGCAGCATGCAGCCCTGATAGCGACAGAACCTCTGTTTTCGACCGTGTCTTATACGGCGCAGATCCTATACGACCCACTAAGAATGGTGAAAATCCAAATATTGACTCTTCATACTACGCACCTGCGATGGCTAAGCTAAAGAAGTCCAGGGCAATGTAAGCCCGTCCAACTCAAGTAACTGGTCATACGACTGACCGCCAACAGGCATCGCTAACTATTACACGAGCCTCTGACAAAAAGTTGTACAGGACTGACCCATGTGTCCAGCCCACAGGGACCAATGGACAGGGCCAGTCTCAAAAGTCTTCCACCGGTACCTCGGGGCAAGTTCGTATACAAACCCCAGGTCAGGGAGCAAATACAACAGTTGCGCGTCTGTGTGCCCGGGATACCCGGACTCACAAAGAGGATGCAAAAGTAAAATACCCTTCGCATGATTTATGTCACATGATTACTCACAAGCACAAAGCAAGGAAAATAACTTTGGCACGCGATGTGCCCTCTCCAAGGCACAGCTGTGCCAACATCATTATCAAATGCTACTACAATAAAGCGGCAGTACCCACAAACAGGTAGTCGACCTTCCAGCGACTGCACCAGAAAGAACTTACCCGACAACAATCCGGAGATCAGGTGCAAGTATCATAGGAGGAGGAGGAGTTATCCTTCGCCTCATGCTACTCAACTGGAAAGCTTTTCGCCACCAAGGGAAGAAAGAAGTCAAATACCTCCAATCCGGCGCTCTCTACTACTGAATCGCGAAGGTGACTACCTGAAAGGCTGACAACGGCACCTGCGGAAGGCGTCTTCCAAGGTACCTACTCAAGAAAGAAGCTGTCAGCCCCTGGGGGTAGTTCTTTCTCAAAACCCCTGGGGGTGGCCCAAGCTGGGAGTAGTGTCCCCCTGGACGTACACCACAACCCGACGTTCTGAGGAGACAACGATTCCCAAGAAACGGACTCCGAGATCCCGAAGGGTAGATACTCCCACCAAGACGACACAATCTTCTACGCTGGGAGTAGTATCCCCTCTGAATTCAAGGAAGACACAATGGCTCCCGTCCTCCTTGAAGACTACTCACTACAAAGGTATGAGACAGGGAGCACGACATCCACTGTCCCATCCATTTCTCTTCGTGTGAGGACGGTATACATGGCCGAAGACGACCATGAAGGCCCTAGTGACCGGCAGTGACTCGAGATGCTAGAGGCCATGATGCATACAATGAGTGCATCAATGCAAGCTTTGACCCAAATAATGTTGGAAATTAAGGCAAACATGGCCTCCCAGCCAGCAAGAGCCTCTGGGTAAGCAAATTTGGACCCCGGGACCAACGGAGATTAAAATAAAACTACTCCACCTACGGGTGGTGATCCTCTCCTACCAGGATCGTCGGCACCTTCGACAGGAAATGAAGCTAAGGAAACAAGGAGGAAGGTCCGAGAACTTCGGGCTCGTCTAGATTCCGTGAGCAATCGGGACTCACTCCGTAATCTCGGGGTTCGGCAACCATGCCCGATAGAATAGAGGGATGTACCGTATCATCCCAAGTACAAGCCCTTCAACATAAATATGTTTGACGGGAAGTACTCCCCTCGCCGCTTCATGTGCTACTTCGAGATCACCATGGGACACTTACCCTGCAACAACGCTATCCTTACCAGGCACTTCGTCGAGTCATTGGCGGGGGTAGCTTTCGATTGATTTTGCAGTCTCGAAGATAACTACATCTCATCATTCTATGACCTCAAGCGTCTATTCCTTAACAGATTCTATGAGGCAGGAAATGATATGACGATGTCTTCTCTGATGGATGTTGCCCAGGGTAAGAAGGAACTGACGCAAAACTACATCGAGTGGTTTCGACAGGACGCGCTAAGGTTGACTCCTGGCAATCCCGAAGCCACACTAATGAAGATATGCTGGAAGAACATGCTCCCTGCAGTCAGCCTCTGGAAGGGCGAGAGCCAGTTCAAAGACTGGACAACATTCAATGTAAGTGTTGTCAACACTGAGAAGAAGCTCAAGGACGCTCGACACTTGGGGATCCATATCCCTACTGTAGAGGAAAAAGGCAAGTGTCCCAGTACCAACAACAAAAATAACAATAATGGCGACAATAGCAACTGCGATGGAAAAGGAAAACAGGCCTTGTCACTACCTTGACCAAGAAGCCTGAGCAAAAGCCGGCAGAGCCACCAAAACCAGTGGAGACTTACTCTTTCGAAGATGTCGATGGCAAACCCATCTTCGACAAGATGATGTAAGGAGGAAGAATCTGGCTCCCCGACGTCAGACGTCATCCTGAGGCAACGGAGATTGCCAACCCAAAGTATTATCACTTCCACCGCTACGTCCATCGCCCGACGCAGGAGTACTATACCCTGAAGCGGTACATCCAACGTCTAATAGATACCAAGGCTCTTTTTCTGGACTTCGATGACGTGACGGTCGCCACCAACATGGTGTCCCTCCAATATGGCAACTTTCTACCGATGGAATCCCAAGACGTAGTAGTCCCTGTCCCTAAGGCGGCGATGGAAGTTGTCAACCTTCCACCAGCTCGATACCAGACGGCCGGGCTAATACCTCTTACCACACCACGTGGGGAGGTCATGTGGGTCTATCCCGACATCGTGCAGACTTGACGCAGCCGACGACACCCTCCACCGCCAAGTCCAAGGGCAGGAAATCTAAGTCATGTTACACAGTTTCCTCCTCGGCTGAAGAACTGGCAACAGGTGCAACAAAGTCAGACGCAATATACCAACCGAAGCATGGCGATACATCCCCGGTTGTCGCACCTACCACTACTGGTCCTGGGCCATCTCAGCCCCCGTCGGTGGACAATTCTAAACAGAAGGAGATGCGCTTCGATAAACTGTTGTGTAGGGATGCACCACAAGGACTGGAAAGGTCTTATAATTTTGATATCTTAGCACAATTAGCCAATGCTCCGGCAAAATTGTCGTTATTTAAGCTCATGCTGCTCTCTAAAGATACTCAGGCTGCCCTGAGTGAGGCACTACAGAATGTCGATATCTACCTGGAGCAAGTCAAGCCACCAACCGAAGATCTTGCTGCTTTTCCATATTACAATAACGCCATCGATGCGATACCCAATATCATCTTATCGCAACAGGACATATTGCTCACCAACCGAAGATCATGTTGCTTGTCCACCGATGCATCATTTGGCGGCCACCAATACCGCCATCAGTGGCTTCAACAAGGAAATAAGCTACCCACTGGGCAAAATCTGCCTAAAATGCCAGATCGACGACTTAAGAACAGAAGTCACCGTCTATGTCATAGACGTAGATATGTCCGACAACGTCTTTTTGGGGCATCCGTGGATACATGAACACATGATCGTGCCATCCAACCTCCATCAATGCCTAAAATATATAGACGAACACGGTTTCGCGTGTTCGTCAAAACGGAGTTTGTTGATGTCGATCCGTTTAAGGGTATCAAGATTTACTACACCAACTCGATCCTCTACAAGAAAGTCAGCTAAAATGAAGGTAGCAATGAGGCCGACGATGAAGCTGAGGCCACAACAGCGCCCGAGGAGCCTATGAGAATTTGTCTCAAGGCTCGCACTCCCGATGCGGCCGCACCCCTCATCGTCAAATCACACGGGAAGGCACCTGAACCTTCGGTACCTTCAGCATCGTCAGAATCAATGGTCATTCGCCTTCGTAGGCCAAATCGACCACCAAAAGAAGATTCTGCTCTATCTACGTCTCCCAAACCTATGGTTGTTCGCCTTCACAGGCCGAGTCAACCACCAAAGGAGGACCCAACCGCGATTGCATCTTTCGAACCTTTGGTGGTAAAATTATACAGAAAACCACTAAAGCCTTCGCTTGCGCTGGGGGTAGCCGAGGAGAAGGATGAACTGGAGGAGTATATATCCGCTAATGTCCACATCCCTTCCCATGACGTTGTAATCCCGCCAGAAAAGATACCCAACTTTCTCAATAAAGGACTATCTTTGAACTATTCGGAGCGTATGCAAATAAGTACACTCTACTCCCTGGAGCATGATCTAGGCCTTCATCTTCACACACAAGTGACCACTACCTACACCGTACACCGGCTTCGCTTTAGTCAGGATTCTTATTTCTTAGTCCCACCCAGGAAGAAGGGAGATAAGCTCATCATCTTCGACAGAGTAGAATTCCCCTGGTCCTTCATCCCAAAGGAACAAGAACGAGAATCCAAGGTGGGCAGAATATCGCTTTACCGGTACAGCTCATAAGCCCTACATCTTATCCAAAAGATGGGATACAACCTGAAAGTCACTGAAGGATTAAACTATAACAAAGGCCGAAGGTCGCCTTTACGACTTTCCTTCCCTGCGGGCAAGCCCAAGGATTACTATCATAATACTAAGCATGGCTTAGGATATATAACGCCTCCTACAACTCCCGAGGGCTCAGATGAAGAAGATGAATAGCGCTCACACTCTTCAGAATCTTCAGCCTGGGACTCCGACGTCAGCACCGGGGACGTACTCAAACAAACATTATCCTCCAACATAGTGTTTGCCGACCTTGAGGAAGATAACGAGGATCCACCCAAGCTCTTTGAGATTGAACCTTGGGCCCAACACCTTGGTTCACAATGGGAGATATGATTTGAGCAGCGAGAACCTCCTACCGAGGATGAAGTTGTACAAGTCAATCTAGGTGACGAGACCTCCCCAAGCCTATCTTCGTCAGCAAAAGTCTGTCCGACGAAGACCGAGAATCCCTATTACGACTCGTCAGGGAATACATCAATGTCTTTGTCTGGAGTTACGAAGACATACCAGAGCTGGATCCCTAAATCGCGGTCTACAAACTCAACATTCGTCCAGATGCCAAACAAGTCAAGTAACAGCAACGACCGTTCCGGCCAGACATGATGGATTCCATCGAAGCTGAAGTGAACAAGTTGATAGCTAGTGGCTTCATACACGAGGAACAACACTCCGACTGGGTAGCCAACATTGTGCCTGTCGTTAAGAATAATAGGAAGATCCGAATCTGCATCAACTTTCTTGATCTAAACGCAGCATGTCCCAAACACGAATTCCCTCTTCCCATCACCTACGTAATGATCGACAATACTTGTGGCATTAAGCACATGTCCTTCATTGATGGCTTCTCAGGCTACAACCAAATCAAGATATTTTTTGATGATAAGAAACATACATCATTCTAGACCCCGATAGGCGTATACTACTACACGGTCATGCCTTTCGGCCAAAAGAACGCAGGTGCCACATATTAGCGAGCTATGAGCACCAATTTTTGTGAAAATATGCGCAAGACGGTGGAATGCTACATCGATGACATTGCCGTCAAGAGTCGCTCTAAAGATGATCACCTCCAAGACCTGAGGACAGTATTCGACTTAATGCGCGCACACCGCCTCAAGATGAACCCTACCAAGTCCTTCCTGGGCGTCTCCAGTGGCAAATTCTTGGGTTTTGTCATCACTTCCATGGGTATTCATATAGACCCCGACAAGACCAAGGCTATCCTGGAGATAAATCCGCCAAGGAACCTCCGAAAACTCTGCGACCTCCAAGTAAGATTGGCATACATCAGGAGGTTCATATCAAACATCTATGGACGTTGTCGGCCGTTCACATAGCTCATGAAGAAAGGTGTCTCCTTTGTTTGAAATGGAGAGTGCCAACGAGCGTTCGACAACATCAAAGAATACCTATCAAACCCTCATGTGCTGGTAGCCCCGGTCATGGAAAAGTTATTCCTGCTCTATGTGCGTGCAATGGATCACTCTCTCGGTGCCTTGTTAATCCAGAATAGTGATTCAAGCCACGAGAAGGCCATATACTACCTCAGTCGGATGATGGTCGTCCCAGAGCATAGTTATACCGCCGTCAAGAAGTTTTGCCTTGCGCTGGTATTCGCCATCCAAAAAACTCGATATTATGTGACTGGACAGACCATCCATGTAATCTTGCGAGTCAACCCCCTCAGGGTCCTCATGACCAAATCTAGGGCACTCACTTTTCGCTTGGCTACATGGGCAATACCATTATCTCCATATGATATGGTATTTGTCCCATAGAAGGCCGTCAAGGGTCAAGCATTGGCCGACTTTCTGGCAGCCCACCCGGGGTCAGAAATCTCAAAGCTCTATGAAGAGATTTCAGACAAAGTGGCAGACGCCAGCGTTACCTCACACAAAGCTATTTGGCAGATGTTCTTTAATGGTGCTTCAAGAGCGGGGCCCAAAGGTAATATCATCGCCGGAGTCGGGATAGTGTTGATCTCCCCATACGACCTCGTCATCAATCATATATACTCTCTCACGGATCCATACTCCAATAATATGGCAGAATACAATGCCCTAATCATCGGGCTCCATCTCGCCAAGCAAGTCAGAGTAGAGTACTTGGAAGGCTACGACGATTCTCAGCTAATCGTCAATCAAGTCCGAGGAGTATATGAAGTTCGAAACGAAGACTTGATCCCCTACCACCAATCCACACTCAACATCATCGTGACCTTCGAGATGTTCTTTATTGAACATGTCCCTCGGTTACAAAATATTGAGGCAGACACTTTAGCCGGCCTTGCTGCTTCCTTGGCAGTCCAAAACAACACCCATCAGCTGATCACGATGATCGGTCAAGAGCTGGTATGTCCTAAAAGCAACCTATGCTTATACCTCAGCTATGCAGTGGAGGTCGACACTGATACTCAAGATTGGAGGCTTCCAATCATCGACTACGCATTCTATAGAATTCTTCCTGGAAACCTAAAGGAAGCTACTTCAATCTGAAGACGCTCCCTCCGTTTCTATTATGACACGGCGACCAAAATATTGTACCGTCGATCCTACTCTGGTTCTTATCGAGAGTATAGGCAAAACAAGCCCTCCGCGAAGCTCACGATGGCGTATGCGGGACACATCAACCCGATCTAAAGCTATAGGACCGTCTTCGGAGAATGAGCTACTATTGGCCGACGATGGTAGCAGATGCTGTCGATTATGCAAGGAAGTGCCAATCATGCCAAATCCACGCAGACTGCATCCACCAACCATCTAAGTTCCTACACCCAATGGTAGCATATTGGCCGTTTGAGGCGTGGGGAATGGATATCATCGGGCCAATCAGTCCACCTTCATCAAAAGGACATCGGTTCATCTTGGCCATCACCGGCTACTTCTCTAAATGGACGAAACTTGTTCCACTCGCTGAGGTCAAAATATCAAACATGATTAACTTCATCAAGCATCACATCATATATCGATTCGACTTGCCACGTAGGATCGTCCACGACAATGCTCCATAGTTTGCAAGTCACGCCTTCTATCGATTTTGTGACAATAACCAAAACCAAAATATAGCCTCTACGGCATACAATCCCGCAACAAATGGTCTGGCAGAAGCATTGAATAAAACCATTATCAAGCTCCTCAAAAAATTTGGTCTTCCAATAAATGCGACTGGAACGAGAAGCTGGGTGAATATCTCTGGGCCGACCGTACAACAGTCTGGACAGCTACTGGGAACACGCTATTCTCTTTGGTGTACGGAAGTGAGGCGGTACTCCCACTCGAGATCCAAATTAATTCACTACGAGTAGCTCTCTCCAACCAACTAACCACGGACGATAACTACCTCCGACGGTTACAGGAGTTGGAAGCACTCGACGAGAAACGACTCTCAGTTCAACAACGCATAGAGTTGTATCAAGCGCGTCTCTCTAGATCCTTCAACAAATGGGTAAAATAGAGAACGTTCCAAGTGGGTGACCTCATCTTAACAGTAAGAAGACCGATGGTTATGACTCACAAGAAGGCCAAAAAATTCTAACCTAAATGGGAGGGCCCATTCGTTGTGGAACCCGTATTTTCCAACGGCGTATACCGGCTAGCAAAACCAACCGGTGACTTGATCATGATACCTATCAACGACAAGTTCCTCAAAAAGTACTACGTCTAAATTAGACGAGTACTCTTCTATTACCAAACTACATCGTATCTTCCTGGGCGCTGGTTCATGTCCACATTACCTCTGGATTGTCGCTCTAATACACTACTCCGGCGGAGTCTTCCATATCTATATTACCTTTGAGCAAACTTTCCGGCCTTGACCATCGACTATCACGTCCATATTATCTTTAATATCGATTGTCTTCCAACTTACCACCCGTACCCAATCCGGAGTATGTCCGCGGTGTTAAGTCCACAAAAACTGACACGTTTATATTACCTCTGGCAGGACTTGTCTCAAACCTATTACTTTGCATTAACGTGCGCAAAAAGTATTGGGTCCACAAAACCTATCATGTCTATATTACCTCTGATATGGTTTGTTTTTGAATCTATTACTCGCATCCCAAGTGCGCAAAAGGGTAATAGGTCCACCAAAATTCTCCAGCGGGATATCCTTACTATCCACAAAATCTATCACGTCTATATTACCTCTGATAGGCTTTGTTTTCGAATCTATTACTCGTACCCCAAGTGCACAAAAGGGTAATAGATCCACCAAAATCCTCCAGCGGGATATCCTTACTATCCATAAAATATATCACGTCCATATTACCTCTGATAGGGTTTGTTTCGAATCTATTATTCGCACCCCCAAGTGCGCAAAAGGGTAATAGGTCCACCAAAATCCTCCAGTGGGATGTCCACACTTACTTCAAATGATGTACTACGACCATCTCACCTCTAATACTAGCACCGCAAATGTCACAACAGCGATGAAAGTAATTTCTCCTTTCATTAAAATAAAAAGAATAAGAGAATACAAACATCAAGCCGAAGAGGAGTCTGAGTCCTCTAAATTATTGATGTACATTGCCTGAATATGAAAGAAATAAGGGTCTGAGGAAGCAAACAATTGACGAGAAACATCTACAAAAACCTGGTCCTCCAAATTAACAGGGGGCTCAAAGGATTCTTGGAAGATTTTCGTCTTTCATACCTGGGCGACAGACGTTTCTCCTGTTTTCTCAATGGGAGGCGGCTTGACTCGCCAGAGCATAAATCAGCGACAACTGGAGCCGGGGAAGGAGACGTGTTGGTTTCCTTTGGAGCATTACCAGAAGTCATCATGCCAAAAACACAAATGGATGTAAGGAGTCTCGTGATCGTCCGCCATTTATAAGCGAGGGATCGACGACTCACTTCCTAAGTCGTAACTATCTACTCTGCAAGACGCGACAATCTTCTCATACACAACCCAAGATGTGATTGCCAAGATTTGGCCTAATCCTCTCAGAGAGATGGACTGACATATCGGTGTGAACATGTCAGGCGCTCATCAATACATAAAGCGTAGAAAGTGGTCATTTCTCTCTCAGTATACAAATCAAGTCAGCCAGACAATCATAATAAAAAGAAAAGCTTTTTTTATTTTACCAAGGTGAATAGAGCAAACTACACTTAGGGGATCATCCATCTCCCAACTGCAAAATAAACTGCAAAACAAGAACAAAAGATCATTTTAGAAAATGAAACGCAAACTACTGTTGCTCCTCATTGGTGCACAACTCCTCTATACGCCCCGGGAGCCGAGCAATGGAAGCGTTAATCTTTGTTCTGACTCTGAGCTCAGCTTCCTGAGCTAAAGCCGCAAGATCATCAAGGTGAACGTACTCCTTATGCTTATCCTCCAGTCTCTTCAATGTGTCCTCCAAGGCCGCGGAAGACTGGGATACCTTGCTAGTTTTCTGGCAGATAGCCTCCCTCTCTCGACGAGCCTCCTGGAGATCGCCCTCCGCGATTACCAGCTTGGATTGAAGTTGCAAAATTTGTTCGTTGATCTCAACCATGGCATGGGTTGTGGAGTCTTTCCGAGCAAGACAGACCTCCCCCCGATCATTCAACTCATCATTCTTAAGGGCCAGCTTCCTGAGGTCTTGTTCCATTGCCGCCTTGTTCTGCGCATAAGCGATCTTCACCTGCTCCATGGATGTCAGAAGGAACTCACTCTCCTCTTCCACTGCGACGACCAGATCAATCTGTCGCACCTGATGCAATTCATTCAGGCGCTGCTCCACCTCCACCAGCTTTTGGCTCAAATGGTCATACATCTGCTCATGACCAGGGAGGGTCCTCGAAAGCTCAACTTGGCTCTGGGTGCAGTGCTTAGACTAAGTAAAGGTCTTGCTTCATCCCAAGACGGTTTGCACCCCCTACTTCAGGTGCATATAGAAGCTTTGAATGGTATCTTTCGAGGCTTCTTCCACGTCAACCAGAGTAGAAGGAGTCAAAGGAGTCAAAGGAGTCATGATTGTAGGGACTACAGTTGGCCGCGGAGGAGGAATAACAACAACATACCGCCCTGGTAACAGGACGAAAGCCGCGGAACGTCGAGAGGCTTTAGCCTCTGCAAGATGCCTCCTAGTTGAAAGAAGCATCTGGGCACTCTGCAGTCGAGAAATCTCGACCTCTGTAGGGTTGACGTCCGAGGATGTGCCAGCATCAGCCGGTTCGACAACAACAAGGAGGGGAGCAACCACCGCACCAGAAGGACTTATAGCCATGGGAACCCCTGCAATCACGTCCCCCGTAGAGGGTGCCGCCGAATATTCTTCGCTATCCCTAGAGCCAAAGGGAGGTTCAGGCCTCTTACTCACGAGCTCACCGTCCCTCCTTCCTCTATACCTACCTCGGCAGATAGGTCCGTCATTCGTAAAGGAGAGACATCGCCTGCAGGATCACAGTTACCCAGGGGCAGTGTTACCCGAAGAATTGAAAACTCAAGCCAGAAAATCTCATCTCTGGTAAAACGACGGAATAACGTACCCGGGGAAGATAGTAGGATTGAAGGCCCACCCTTCACAGTTGGAGTCACCTCCAAAGTACTTAAGTTATCTTCCAAGACTCGAAGAGCAGCGGGTTCCGTTGACTGCCCTTCAGAGATATGATCACCCGGATCTTCAGGGACGAGCTCTTCAATGACAGCCTCAGACTCGTAAAAGATTGTTCCCTCCTCTGGCTCCGCGTAAGAAATCCTGGCGGCCGTCGACCGCCGAGGGCAGCCCCTCCTCCCTTGCGTCTACGAATTGTCACGACCCGATTCCGTAGAATCGTTGAGACGTCCCCCGAATCGTGACCGCCGTGCGGGCCTGGGATTGCGCCCGCACAAGGCTTTAATGATTTGCATAACAAGCACATATTCAGAGTACGCAGATAAATTGAAACACAGATTTGAAACATGAAAAACTTCTCTTTATTGATAATGAACATCTATTACAAACTCCTGAACGAGTCAGCTAATATGCCGCACGGGCTTACAAAAGTGTTGACTCAAAATGAGATAGCAGTCATGTACATTACATCCCTTTATAACTTCAAAATGTATAGACCTCCGGGCTGAAGGACGGCTTTGCCACGAAGCTGCATTGTGTATGGAAAGTTGCAAGCTTCTTCTTCAAGTACTTCAAAAGCGGCGCGATCAGAGGATGCGTCTACAGCTAGACTGGATCGGGGAAGACGACTTCGGCTCCTCGCTCGGTTCGCCTTGGTGCGGAGAACCTGTTTCAACGAGGGTCAGTATGTCGAAATATACTGGTGAAGGCGAGCTAACCTGACTATACCAATCAACACGTTGTTTTAATGAAGCATGCATATTTTTGTGGGTTTCTATCTTGCCTTAGTTCATTTACAAGCCACAGTATATATGTATGATACTGAAATGAACTTACCACCGTTCGGTGGATTTTACCTGTCCGTCTGAATTACCTGCACAATACTTACCATGCCTTCCCTGCCACGAAGACACAAGTTAGTTTGCAACAGGTTTAAATATACACGATGATCACTGGCATGATTGCCATAGTGGACGTAGCCGAGGACAAGGATAGCATGCTACGAGAGTACACGATTGCGCTGCAAGCTATCCTGTCCCGAACACGACGACTACACACGAGTTCCGCCCGGATCGGATCGGTGCCAGTGCCCCAGCGACCGTCCGCAGAACCAATACCTTGTGCATAAGTTGTCCATGATCGAACACGATTAAGAAGTTAACAAGTCATGCATTTGAGGCAACACGAGTGCAAGAACACGAGTACACGACAAGCAGTATTGCATGATTTATTTTGTATAGCCTCCCTGAACAATTATGCATATACAAGATGTGATCTATACTTAGCACGGTTTATCGAACATTTGCACGAACAAGCATACTATAAGATAACAGTTCACATGTTTGATTGACAAGCATAATAACCAAGTCTATTCTCTTTTATCTTGGTTTATTTTATTATTACTTGGTATCGTTTGATCGGGGCAAGGAAGAATACAGATTTATTAGATGTGAAGCTTGAAAGCAGGGCTAGCTAATCGGGTTGGTAGCCACTCACTTAGATCGTTGGAAGGGAGAAGGAAAGAGGCGCTTCATGACTCCGCTCGCAAGCCGCCTACTGCTCGTTCACCTGCATTACGAACTGCTCGATCAATACCTCTTCCTCTTTTTCAATCTCGGAATTGAAGTGCAGTTCAATGAACGAAAACAATGAAAACCATCGAAACCGTTCAAGGAAAACAAGCAAATCCGAAAACCAACTCAAAGCACGAAAGCAACAAGCGACATCGAAAACTGAGACAATAAAAGATAGCAGCGGAGAGGTCCCTCCTGACTCTGCCGCTAAGCCGATCCTTGGGGCGCGGTCCACTGAATATGGGAATCGATTCCGAAGAAACAAATCCATAACGAGGACGAGTTTTTAATTCAATCTATCCCGATTGAACGATACCATCTTGTGTTTCTTAGCCGCGCTTCTCGAATAGGAGGAACGGGGCGTTACACGAATCATCAAAAATACCAAAACCAAAGTATTTATACAAAGGACCAGAAGGAAATAAATTAAGAGAATTTACGGATACCGCCATAACATCCAAAGTGGAGTCTGGATCAAATGCCACCAATGCAAGGGGTCCTACCTCCTCCCTCATAGAGCCCTCCCCGCCAGGGTCCGACTCTCCGACATGTCCCACACCCAGGGCCACTTTGACTCGCACCTTCTTGGGATGACCTGGGTGGTGAGCCACCGCGGCCTTAGGAGCAGGAGGGTCGTCAGAAGAAGTCCCCTCTGCAGACGTCGGATCCGAGTCAACTAGAAAAGGTCGAGCTACACTCTTGCCCTTCTTAGGCCTTCGTCAACCTTTCGTCGACGAAGGCGCAAAGACGGTACCGGCTAAGTAGCCCGTATCCGGGACATAGTTCGTTGGCGGAGTATTGACCACGCATGACGGAGTCCATAAAGGACACTTGCCTATTTGACGAATCACAACTTACGCATCTGCAAGGTTGCAGGAGACATACCTCCAGTTATGCGCTAGTGTAAAGGCCGCGCATGTCTCTACATCCATGCGACGAACCGTGCAAATGGTGTCTCTGTGTTCTTGCGTATCCCCACCCACAAGAGAGTCCTTACCTAGGACGGGCCTCTGAACGTCTGAAAGAAACTTTAGGGGGCCAACCTCATCGGTAGTAGCCTTATCCTTTCCTTTTTCCTTCGTCTTGGGCGCAATACCCTCAGTCACGGGGCCCTTACCCATGGCAGCGGTGGAAGACGAAGGATCTCGGAAAGCTATGACAATCGACGGGGAAAAAGAGAACCAACCGCTATGGAGATGAAAGAGTAGAAGAAAAGGAAATGGGCTTTCTTTCTCCAAACCCTCCTCCTTTTATAGACAGGGGTGCTTCGAAGTACGAGATACCTCTGTCCACGTGGCAACCTAGGATGAGAGAGGTGATTGAGTTTTTTTTGATCCGCCGTCATCCTCAAATGAACCGACGCTTCGGGCTCCGTGCTATCAGACGGTTCAGAATCCCAACAGATCGGCTCAAAGATCAAACTAAATCTCCTCATTAATGCAGATTTAACAGCATGGCAGATCTCTCCATACGATAACTTCTACATGTATCAACCTGACGAACTTAGCAGAAAGAGACGGACAGTGAATGCGAGTTGATTTCATGCTTCTTATTCAAAGTATTCCAGACTTAGCCAAGTCTGAAAACTTTGAAGTGGGTCTTGTAGAAGCATGACAAATCTTTCCATGCGCTCCAGTTTACAGTCAATAAATAAGCATGAGATGCATAACAATGGTGGACGCATAACACCCTCATGAGACCCATATCGCCCTTTGACGCATCGTCCCTACAATCACATCAGAGTATTTATGACTCCGACAAAACAGACAGTCCTCCTGATCGCCTCGAATCCTGCACCGATGATTGGAATCCGGGCTGACGGCTTCGTCATAATTACTTTTGGAAATAAACAGCTGTTCAAATGCCATAAATGCAGAAGGCGACAAAAATTTATGCATCTCTGGCCCAATACGTTCCAGACTCCATGCGGTCCATGCGTCTCTGGCCCAATGCGTTCCAAACTCCATGCATTCCATGCGTCTCTGGTCCAATGCGTTCCAGACTCCATGCATTCTATGCATTTTTTGCCCAATGCGTTCCAGACTCCATGCGGTCCATGCGTCTCTGGTCCAATGCGTTCCAGACTCCATGCGGTCCATGCGTTCCTAGCCCAATGCGTTCCAGACTCCATGCGTCCCATGCATCTCTGGCCCAATGCGTTCTAACTAACAAGAACTTTTCGTTACAACTAAAGATATCTTCGTTCAGTTGATGCGAGCTACGTACTGTCCAAACGACCAAGCCACGCATACAACGGGCTGAAACGACCCCGAGATCTCATCAACAGTAAATCCTAACCAAGCTCACATGGCAGCTTCACCATGATGTGCGGCCACAGTTGCAATAATATTCTGTTGAAAGAGCCCTATGAGGTCATCAAACAGGGGCGCATGCGGCGTCCCTAGCATGCGGCCACAGAACAACTATAAATAACAGGGTACTACCCCCATGCAAAAGGTTGGCTGGCTATCTGTGAATATACACTCAAGGGAGAGAGAAGAGCTGCTACATCGGATCATCCACGGAGTAAAGAGAGTTGCTACACTTCTAACCCTCCATTGTCACCCCCCAGAAAATAAATTTGTACTTAGATTGTCTTCTAGGACTCTTCTTTGTACTTTCTTAGTTTGTTCATCCAACTTTCGTATTTAATGGCAAACACTAATATATTTTTCTTGGTATTTATGTAAGGAATTGGAAAAATAAAATTAACCATATTGGAGAGAAGAGAAGAATATTTAGGATTAAAAATACAATAGATAAGATCTAATCCGATTTGTTTTATATATATATATATATATATATATATATATATATGTTCTTCGACGGCGCCTCCAGGACTGGTCCCAAGGGAAACGTGGTTTCAGGGGTAGGAATCGTCCTGGTTACTCCCGGTAAACTCGTCATCCATCGAGCATACTCTCTAAACAAAGCCCTGTTCCAACAATGTGGCGGAGTACAAACGCTCTACTAATCGGGCTCCAAGTCGCTAAAAAGCTGGGGGTCGAATCTCTGGAAGCTTTTGGTGATTCTCTGCTTATCGTCAATCAAGTCAGAGGAATATATGAAGTCCGGAATCCAGACCTCATCCCCTATCACCAAGCAACGGTCGAGATAGCCGTGACATTCAAGGGGTTCTTCCTAGAGCATGTACCTCGATCTCAGAATCTGGAAGCCGATGCCCTAGCCAGTCTAGCTGCAGATTTAGCTACTCCTATAAGAAGGCAGAATTCGGTAATCCTTCTTAACAGAGATCTATTTTGTGTGAAGAACAACTCTCACATCGAACGCAGCTACGCTGTGAACATCGATCCTCCTACGAGAGATTGGAGAAGTCCCTTTGTAGATTTCGTGGCATACGGAATCTTGCCGGAGGACCCTAAAGAAGCAGCATCCGTCAAAAGACGATCATTACGCTTCTACTTCAATGCATCTTCACAATACCTATATCGCCGGACCTACGACGGACTGCTATTGAGTTGTCTCTCTAATGACGAAGCACAGCAGATCATCCGTGAAGCTCACGACGGCGTATGCGGGGCGCATCAACCCGATCCTAAGCCACATGATCGTATAAGGAGAATGGGCTATTACTGGCCCACTATGATCGCAGACGCAATCAAGTATGCCAAACGATGCAGGGCCTGTTAGGTCCATGCAGACTTCATAAATCAGCCGTCTGAACATCTACATCCTACGGTTGCATCATAGCCTTTCGAAGCATGGGGTATGGATATCATTGGTCCTATTCACCCATACTAGCCATCACGGATTACTTCTCCAAATTGGCAGAGGCGATCCCTCTCGTCGGCGGAATGCTCAGCTCAGAATGGGGTTCGCCCTGTCCAACCGGAGGCACTCCTGCTTGGGCAGAAGAACGAGAAGAGGAATCAATCTTCTTTCCCTTAGAGGAGGAGGATTGCTTAGAGGCCATTTACTGGAAACTTGGAAGACTCAGAGAAGACTCGGAGAAGAGCTCGAACAGTCGGAGGCTTTCTTTCGCAGAAGACGGATGAAAAGTTTTTCTCTTAGAAAACTTGGGATATATATAGAGTTCGGATGGACTCCTCGGACCCCGAACCAAATCTCCTAATTAATATTCGGTTATGATTGGGTCCTACGTCAGCCTATTATTCAGAGAAGGCGGACAGTCAGCGAATTCGAAAAGTTTTTCGTGCAAAAAAGGTCAGCAGTTCTTACGCTAATGAGTTTTCTACGCTCGACAACAACAGATCTACGGTTTCACGCTCGCAAGCTATAAGTCTATGGTTTTACGCCCGGATGCCTTTGTGCTCAGTAGCTTTTATGCTCGAGAGGCTACAAACCTACGACTTTACGCTCAGCAGATACCAAATCGATGATCTCACGCTCGGTGGCGCTTAGTTTACGCTCAGAAGCAACAGATCCACAACTTCACGCTCGGAAAAATTTTCTTTTCAGAAGCTACAAATCTACAGTTCTACGCTAAGGAGCTTTCTACGCTCGACAGCTACGAATCTACGGCTTTACATTCGACGGCTCCAAGTCGGGTTTTTTACGCCCAGATGCCTTTGTGCTCAGTAGCTTTTATGCTCGAGAGGCTACAAACCTACGACTTCACGCTCAGGAACCACAAGTCTATGAATTCACGCTCGATGGTGTTTAGTTTATGCTCAGAGGCTACAGACTAATGATTTCACGCTCCACGACTTCCCGCACATTTGAAAGATACGTCGGCCAGATTACGCGTACATCTGAACGGTCCTCAAAGCGGTCAATTGCAAAGAGTTCACATAGAAGATACTCGTTCTTGACCTCAAGATATCCCAAGTACCCGAAGCATACAGAGTTCAACATTGAAAAATTACTCTTCTTCATGGGTCGATTCAAAGTTCATCCAGACTCCAGTCTGAATATTTCATCTATCAAGATGGCAACTCAGTTTGACAGCCATTTCTCGACCCTGTTCCAAGGGATTTTTGAGAAAACATTCTTGAAGATAATGTCTGAACAAAGGAATTCTGTTCATCAGAAGCAGCAGTTCAGAATTCTACGCGGTTCCTCACTCCTAAAAACAGTAGGACGGTTCGAACACTCGAAATGCTAAAACGGCTTTCTACGCATCTATAGTTATGCGTAAAAGACATGACAGGGCCTAGCACTCTTTCTAAATAGAGTCGGCGTAAAGAATCAGACGTGTCGAAGCTACACATATTCAGACTTCACAGCAACGTATGGCAAGATGATCATATGAAGAAGAAAGACGATTTTATTAAAGATTAAAGTCATGATTACATATGAGAGAAATCCAATCTACAAGGGTTTTTCTTCATTTTCATGATTACATCTGAGGAAAACCCCGTCTACAAAGGGCTTCCTCATCATCGTCCGAAGATCGCACCGAGAATCTGTTCTGACAGGTTCTCACGTTGGTGATGGTCTTCCTCTTCTTCCAAGAAGATGATCAGTGGCGGGAGGATACAAAACTGGGCATAGATCCATCCTCCAAAGGAAAGCAGGGTAAATCTGCTGTCCTACAGACCACCGCCGCTCAAGCAGGGACAAAGCTAGTCTGTCTGACTCTCGTCACCGGAGGTAATGGGAGAAGGCGCCACTTGCAAGCGCCGTGGTCCAATACGACCCTTCCCTTCTCCTGGAAGAACCGCCATACAAAATTGTTGATTATCCCGAGCAAGGGAGGCTAAGATATCCTTCCATGATCCATCGTTGCAGTGGACACTTGCTCGAAGATGCCGTCTTTTCGGCTCCTTACACGCTGGAAGAACATGATCTCCTTCTTCCTCATATCGACCCGACGAACTCCGGCGATCATCTCTGCGTGGTGATAGAAATATGGGGAGAACAGGTTAAACCCTTAGCCTTTTTATAGGCGAAAGAGGTCACACCGGTCCCCAATAAATCCGCCATAAAGTCAGCATCGACCGTTTCAACGCTCCATTCAGAAATATTTCGAGTTACGAGGAGCGGTTCATGCTTCATTCAAAGCGTTCCAAATTCCGAGGAATTTGAAAGCTTTGAAGGGGGTCTTATAGAAGCATGAAAAATACGCCGGATAGCTATACGCAGCATATTGATGTAGAGCAGCGTAAACAGAGGCCTTCAGAGCCATCAAGCGTGCAACAGATTTTTTTTCGCTAAACACAGCGTGAAATATAAACTCAAAGGACCATCCGCGTAAGGCAGTACGTCCAAGCCGCTTCAGCGTAAACAGGGTGCTTCATCGACTCCTGGGCGTAAAACCCATCCTCTTTCAACGCAGCATTGAAGTGTACGAGAGACGCTTCGTATTCTCCGAAGTGAACCTGTCAGATCCTGCAATGAACCTGTCAGATCCTGCAATAAACCTGAAGTCTGGACTTTTGACAAAGGGATACTGCTCGACTACCCAGACGACGGCTATAATGATGGCACAGCACTGCGACCCAGGCTGTCATTTACCGCCATCTCCTTTGCGTAAACTGCTTTTACGTGCACGAAGGGATACGCTGCCTTGTTTTACACAGGCAGATATGAGCTGTTTACGCTCTACAGTAGACAAACCGCCTGCCATATCAAAAGTTGCACTCCGTACGGGGCTCGAGGCACGTCTCTATGTCCAATGCACAGAGCGATGACAGTTGCTCGAGGCACGTCTCTACGTCTAATGCACAGAGCGGTGACAGTTTCTCGAGGCACGTCTCTGCGACTGATGCACAGAAGGGCTGCAGACCTTCAAAAACACGCCTCTGTATTTAATGCGCAGGATGGTGGAAAATCTCTGCATTTAATGCAAGAGATTTGATTATATCTTCAAAAGCCGTAATTCCGGCTAAGACGTCCACATCAGCACTCTGGCACGGTACGCAGCGGCTTCTACGCCCATTCAGCTCCTGTGCTCACTCGGCTTCTACGCCCATTCGGCTTCAACGCCCACTCGGCCTCTATGACCACTCGGCCTCTATGCCCATTCGGCTTCAACGCCCACTCGGCCTCTATGACCACTCGGCCTCTATGACCACTCGGCTTCTACGCCCACTCGGCCTCTATGACCGCTCGGCTTCTACGCCTATTCGGCTTCTATGCCTGCTTGGCTTCTACGCCATGGTGACAGACATTGGCTTCTACGCCCACCTCTTCTACACAAGGGATACCTACCTACGTGGCTTCTACGTCGTGATCTTTGTAGCGATTATACGCGGTTTGTCCCTTAGTTGGACCCGCGTCACACGCTCATTCAAAGGATCATCTATACGCAGGCATTGGTTATTTTAACCGTTGTGTAAAAGGGTGTTGTACTTTCCACTCCTCGGTTTCTGTCACGCCCCGGTCCCGCTCGGGCCGCCGCTCCGCCCTGCCCCGCCCCGTACGGCCGGGATTTAACGAACCGGGCACGAATCACCGTGCCTCGGCGTGCCGAACGCGTATGACCGCGCCCGTCCCGCGGGCGCGAGGGAGGAAGGGAAGCTAATCGAATGGCCCGAGTCGAGCTTTCGGGGGACGTGATGCCGCACGGGCCTGGGGTTGCGCCCGTGCAAGGCCGTGGTTCGTTGGCTGGCGATAAGAGTTCTAAGCCGCAGAGTCGCACAGATTGTCCGAGTGCAGCGGAATCACGAATGCATAGGCGATCGGTAACAGGTTCACTGAGTCGACAATATAGCGGAAGCATGGAAACACAAGTTGGAGTAAAGCAAGCTCTTTTATTCATATTAAAACAAGTGTTACAGGCGGCGTATAGCCGAGATTACAAGTCGCTCGAGCTCTCACTGAAACATAAAAGCGTGCCAAGTGGCTACATTTATGGATGATATACAGGAATGTTCAGGCGATGTTCAGGCGAGGCGATGTTCCAACATTATGTCTTGTATATGTGCTTCAGTTCCGGATGCAGCGTTCCAAGGCTCTGAGTTGAACTCCACGCCTTAGCACGCACGAGGGAGGCATCCGCACCGAACGAGGTTCTCCCGCACCCTGCAAGCAATCTGGTGGGTTATCAGTACATGAATGCACTGGTGGGGAGGCTACTCGCCCGCTCGTCAAATCCAAACACGTAGTACAGGTTTCGTGCACCAACTATTAAGTTGTCTTTCTAGTTGCCTTAGGATCAGTTTTATGCAAGATTTGAATAGCCTAATCCGTGTGGCAGTGCGCCGTGCGACATGAGAGAAAACACGGCGAGACTTACCAACTTACCATTTGTCCTTCCCTGTCCAAGGCAAACCAAGTTAATTCAAGTAGAAACATGTATAAGCATTCAGGGCAAAACATATGCAAACACAAGCGTTTCAGTGCGAGATCCCGTTCTGGGCGTATGGGTTACAGGAAATATCAGACGTGTTGCATACTATGATCAAGTGCTCTTTATGCAGGAGTGTTGTTATAACAAGATCGTTCAGGTGTTCAGTTATTCTTGATGCGATGCAGTGACTCGCACGCGGGTAGCCGCTAAGCGAGGATGACTTATCTATATGAACATGAGGTCACTGGCACGACGCCATATTGGACGGTCTAGTCTCAGTACGGAATGTCTTGCGACGCATAGAGCAGGACGTCCCAGGGCATTCCGTCCTATAGCAGGCGACTATCAGGAGTTCCGTCCGGATCAGATCGGTGCCAGTGCCCCAGCGACCGTCTGCGGAGCTAAAACCTTGTTTCCAAGTTGTCCTGTGACCATGCAAGTCTCTAATCTTCAGGGTCAGGTCAGGTACAGGAACAAGTTCAGGGCAGGATATATACATATTGAACAAGCTTCATGGAACAAGTTCAAGTCAGGATATATATATATATATATATATATATATATATATATATATATATATATATATATATATATATATATATATATATGTAACTTGTTGAGGCAGGGTCAGGATTACTCTAAATGTTGAGTATCGGCTCCACGAGCCATTTGATTCAGTACAGGACAGTATTGCTCAACGAGCAGGGATTCTTGGATAACAGGATTGGCGCAAGTTCTCTGGTTCGGGAATTGCCTTAGCGACCTAACGGTCCCAGGTATATTCAGGTTTATTCATGCACGGAACGACTATCAGGTAGTCTTCCGAGGAGAACCTAAATGAATGCATGACAAGCAGAGTGTTTCACTGTCGGGGCATAGTTATGCAGCAAGCATTGAAACTAGGCAATACATAAAAGCAGGCAAGCATGCACTTGTATAACTTAAGCATTCAAGTTCGCTCGGGCCCGAAGGTAAGCCGAGCGAAACCGTACGGGGCCTTTCCGAGCGAAGTTATCTAGGGAGTGCAGTGTTAGGTAGTGAACAGTGCACTACTGAATATACATTTGTGTCACTCTACTCGAGGCATAGCGGGTCCAGTTGCACGAGGCAAAGGTAACATGCGAGGGTCTGAACATATAAGCAATATTTCATTTCCATATTCTAGCGACAAGCAGTACAAGTTAGGATTATTCCCTTAGCTAGGTGCGTTGGATTCTTATTAGCATGCAGGGGGTGATTCACTAGCGACTAGCATGTATCCTTCCGTATTTTATGTGTGCTGGCTAAGCAAAGACAAGTTCACCGTAGCCACCCACCTTAGCGATGATCCGCCTCGGTCGAGTGATACTGCGAGCGAGCCTCTGAAAGCCTAAGCCGAACTCCTGTAGGGACCAAGTCTGGATATCCTTGCCTCAAACGAGTTGCCTCGCTGAGGGAGGCAGGTCGGGACGTTTGCACTTTGCCGTTTGAATCGGCAGTCCGCTTGAGCGGAACGGGGTATTACAGTTTCTACACCGACAGAGTGGTCACTGTCACTAAAACTCTATAAATAGAGACCTCTATCAATGAGGAACAAGGTGGACAAAAATTGGAGGATCGAAGGAGTTGGTCTAAAAACTTCCAAGAAAGATCGAACCAGAGGTCAAGAGAGAGAGAGAGGGAGAGAGAGAGAAGAATCCGGAGCTCAGGCAAAGAGTAGGGATCGACGACTTTGGCATCGTGCATCCACCCTCTTCTGCAACCTTTGAAGTTGCTTCCTATCTTCTACGGCACTTCTTCATCATCGTGTGGTCCAAGGGCTAAAGTGATCGACTGCAGATCAGACACCTATAGCAATATTTACCCAGATTAAATAAATTGTACTCCCACATCCTCGTATAGGATCAAATTGTACAAGTTTGTTTGTAAACCAAAGAAGGCGGATTTCGTGTAAACCCCATCTTGAATACATTTTCATTCTTTCGTTTTCCACCACAAACAGCGGGCGCAACCCCAGGCCCGCACGGCGGTCACGATTCGGGGGACGCCTCAACGATTTTACGAAATCAGGTCGTGACAAATTGTGAGTGAAGTGAATGAATGCCTCGGACATAAAGATACCCTTGTAACTTGTCCAAATTTGCTATTACTAATTTTGGAATTGTAAAAGGATATAATGTATTGGCGTTGTGGCTAGTTTTGGGATTGTAAAAAGAGTTGTAAGCCATTTATAACATATTTTGTAACTCATCCAAGTAAGTACTTTGTAATCCAATCTTCAAGTATTCAATAAAGAAAGTATTTTGTGTTCCTATCAAATGTGTTCAACTTAGGTTCACTGCATTTACATTCCGCGCTTATATATGTATATTTTTGTCTGACTTGTGTCTTGTGCATGTACTATTCCTGGTGTAAGCGCAACTTAGGCTTGTACGACATCGCGTCCAAGCGAGGACGATCAGTTCCGTAGGGACCGAGCGAGGACGATCGGCCCTTACAGGATCGGGGTGTGACATTGTGCGTACCCGTATAAGTTATGTTTGCTACCGTCGTAAAATACACATGGTATAAAGCGATCCATAACCTACACTTGGAACAAATTCTAGAATCAATAGGCTGGAAATAGGATGTAACAATCATAAATACTGGAATAAATCTTTAGTGCAATGCAAGATTAAAATAAATAAAAAATCTTTAGAGCAATATCATCCCATTTTATTTCATCTTTCAATCTTCAATATTATCCTATATCTTCATCCCAATGTTCGGATTTCAAAATATCTTGTCTTCCAAAGTCATAAATTTTAAACTTTTTGGAATCCTTAAACTTATTTATATATGATTCCAATAAGTTTGGTTCTAGAAAACTTAGACCACTAGAAAATGATTGGACCTGCATGGACCACCACTAAAAGACGTGTCACGCCCCAATTTCTAAAATACGGAAAACGAGTGCAATAATACATCTCCAGGCTACGCACCTGTACAATATTTTGGTATCGTACTTGCGATTGTCGCATATAATTTCTAGGATAAAGTATACGACAATATAAGACACATTCTGAAATATTCACATATTATACAACTCTTATATACATAAACAAGTCTACTTCCAAAACATAATTACATATTCAGCGACAAAATGAAATAAGCCGACTATCCGAAAAGTTGTCTTCCGTCAACCATCCACTTCATCAATACTATAAAGAGGTAGTATTTCTTTCTCATCTTCTTCAGTTCCTAGTGAACAAAAACTAGGTCGTCAAAACGACTAGCAAGCCCTTATGTCAAGAACAGACAAATAAATAAAAAATAAAGTTTTAAGAGAAAATGAATCAGAAGATAAATGGATAACTGATATGAAAATCTAAAAAAAACTGCCTTTGACACATTATAGTGTAAAATTGAAATATAAGGTTTATATTCCTAACTAATTTCTATTCTATAAAGTGTCCAAATCACAGTCACAAAACACAATCCATAATTCAAAATTCCTATATGCAAATGCAACTTAGAGAATGCTTTTGGATCACCATCACACCTATTATCCCGACAATAATCCCATTTACCCGGGATCAGGTAATTTTCTGGCGGATGGTACTTAGATTCCAATCCCCACAGGTGTTTTGACAGCATTCTGTCAACAACATTAATATTGAATCACATAAAAATGCGATAAGCACATGATATAAACAATTGTCGAATTTTCTTTATTTTAGAAAATTCGGATCATGTGATAATAAAATCAATTGTCAAAAATCTTGAACTTTTTCAAGAATTCGGAACATAGGTCAAACATTGGACATATACAATTGTCGAATTCGATATCTTTCAAAATTCGGATCCAATGGAAAATAAGTGAGTTAAGCCTCACTGCGGTCATCGTATGGCCATACATATGCTGAAAACTACTGATCAGTTTTAAAATAATAAATATTGTTGAGTGTTCGACGGTGTGATCCAAATATTCTCTCCCACCCAATGTAATTCTATAAAATTACAATCATCCTTATCTATCAATCCATTTAAGTTAAAAAAATATTATTCTTTATTCGTACCTCGGCTTGTGTGTCAGAGACTACACCTTTTGCGAGAACACCTCTTTTAGCAAATTATTCCGTCTTTTGCGGTAACGTTTTAATATCCAATAAAAGTATAGAATTTTGTTTTGTGTACTCAAGTATCACATCTAACGAAACTATTCCATCTGGTAGAAAAATTCTCGAAAACCTGAAAATTATACTCTTACCTTGGAATATAATTAAAAGTTATCTTTGTTGCTCTTTTGTGCACGTGCAAAGTGTTCTACGCGTCCTAAAATTAAATAAATTTGTAATCTAAAGATTATATGGTTTAAACCTACACTAAAATTATATTAGAGAACAATCGATTATTCGAATTTTTCTGAAACGACTATCTCTAAAAAAATTTAAAAATTTCGGTAGTCTCCTTTGTATTTTGGACTCCGAAAATTTTACAATTAATAAAAGAGACCCAGAGCAATCCTCCGTAGAATTTTCGGGCACGCCGACCCCTTCGGTGGAGCAACTCTCTACACCGGTATCGCACGCATTTAATATATACACTAAAATATAACTCTTAAAGGAAAAAAGTTTCTTACCAAGGCTTATTTATAGCGATTGCTTTTACCTTGGTTAATTTTGCCATTAAGCAATCTATCCACGCAACATCTACTACAAGATTCCAGAATAACAAAAAAAATTGATAACCATAATCTATACGAAATTATTCTACCAATAATCAATACAATATTTGAATAAACGCACTAAATTCCTAACACAAATTTTCATTTGTAAGTAAATCATTTGTAAGATATTGATCATTTTTTAATGTTCACGTAAATTAAAACATAATTTAGGAAAACTCTTTAAAATTTTCAAACGATATTTCTATTGCTTATACAAAACTATAATTTTACACGTGTTTGTATAAAATTCAGATTTAATCGAATTAAAACTTTATTTAAAAGAATATATATTAATACTTAAAATTAATTCTATTTCAAACAACCAAAATGTAGAAAAATTCATCTTTTAACCATTTGGAGTAATGTCAAGTCACCCTAAAGTATAGATACTTGTAATAATTATTTTAATTAAAACTAAGAGAAATTAAGCTATTTAATTGTATATATAAAATCTAGACAAATTTAATAAATAGGTACATTTTATGAAACGACTATCCTTTTTTTTTTAATTTCTCAAGAAAATAAACCAATCTACTTGAAGGTGTTCATGTATATATATATTAATTTGATTGAGAATGATGGTTAAACATAAATAATTAAAATAGATGATAAATTTCTTGAGAAGGATAGAAGGGCTTGTACACTTGAGTAATTATGATGATATTTTTCCAAAACAAAAGATCATACATATATGGGGTCTTGATATGAAAAATGGAAGAATTATTGGAAGAGGCATTTTTGCAAACACCTTATAAACATGAGTTTAGAAGAGAAGAATGATACATCAAAGAGAAGGGCTTGTCTTGCTATGAAGTTCTTTGAGTGGAAAGAAATCCTTGATCTTTTCTTGATCCCTTCCAAATTATTTCCTAAAATTTCATAATATAGCACACATATACTTGGGATCTTAGTATAGGTTTCCAAATTGAAACCATAGGTTTCCAAATTGAAACACATTGAAAGAGAATTGGAAATGAAAATATACCTAGATTTAAAATTGAGATGTAGAGGGACCGTAGGAGGTCGTTGGAGGAGGCCGGAGGGGTGACGACCGGATGGAATGATCACCGGAGGTCGTCGGAGCGGGTGGTCGGCGGCCGGCGGGGTGCGCGTCGGCCGCAGCAGCAAGAGCAGAGAGAGAGAGAGAGAGAGAGAGAGAGAGAGGGGGGAGGGAGAGAGATGAGTGGAGAAGAAGTTTATCAAAGCTTGTTCCGTTTATAAACCAATTTTACACGTAAATACATCCACCCATATAATCCGGCTTTAGCATATAAGGATAAATTATTAAAACTACTAAATGTAAACGCATGTAAAAATTTTTTCTAATATTATTAAAAACTAGTTTAAATATTTATAAATTCAGATTTGATACCTATATGTTTATTGAAAAATTTAATATAAAAATTATCTGATATTATTAAAAAATTTAATAAAAATTATATTATATTAAAATATTATAAATATGATTATATTTAAATTAAATTTTGTTATGTATATATGTTTGTAAAACTTTGGATATATGTTTAGATATAAAAAAAATAGTTTAAATATAATTTAAATATTAATTATTATTTGGATTTGTTATATATATATATATATATATATATATATATATATGTTCGGGTAATTATAATGATTTTAAGATGTTTCTACATAAGAGGGTGTTTGGTATGCGGTAATTATTTTTTAGCCGGACAAAAAAAAAAATTTGTTCAAGTTTTTTCTTTTTTTTTATATTTTTTTTGTTTATAGTCGTTTTTAGTCGTTCTTGTCGATTTTAGACTTTTTTTGCTCGTTTTTAGTCATTTTTTTCGTTTTTAGATTTTTTTTTTTGGTCATTTTTAACCGTTTTAGTCGCTTGTTTTGCATTTTTGTCGTTTTTATCGATTTTAGTCTCTTTTTTCGTTTTTAGTCGCTTTTGTCATTTTTATATCTAAGTTGTTTTTTGTTGTTTCTTTTATATCATTTTTTTTCGTTTTTAATCGTTTTTCGTCGTTTTTTGTCGTTTTTGATCATTTTAAAATCTCTTTTGGTCATTTTTAGTTGATTTTGATCGTTTCTAGTCGTTTTTTTTCTTTTTAAGTCCTTTTTTGTCATTTTTTTTCATTATTGATCTTTTTTTTCTTTATCGTTTTTAGTCATTTTTTAATATCATTTTTTGTCTTTTTATTATTTTTAGACTTTTTTAGTCGTTGTTTTTTGTCGTTGTTTTTTTTTTCTTTTTTTGATCGTTTTTTAACTTCTTTTTTTTGTCAAATCTGAATCAATACCAGCAAAAATATCTCTGAACGGGGTTCTAGCACCGTACCAAATATGTCCAAAAAAGAAGAGCAAAGCAAACGTAGCACCAACTTGATCTTCCGTCGGAACCGTATGTCCGAACAGGCCTGAAAAACATAGGTACGATCTTGCTTTCGGATAAAGCTCTAGTCCTTGACTTGGTACAGTGAGGTAGACGATTCATGACCGTTTTTGAGAAGTAGCCGCCCCCGAAAGGAAGGAGGCGCAAATAGGTTTTGTTTTTAGTCGTATGGTCTTTTTTTCGTTTTGGTCGTTTTTGATAAAATTTTTCGTTTTTTTATCGTTTCTTCATTTTTTTCGTTTTTATCCATTTTTTTCGTTTTTATCCTTTTTTTTATCGTTTTTAGTTGTTTTTTGTAGTTTTTGTCGTTTTGTCTTTCTTTCTTTTTTTTCGTTGTTTTTTTGGGTTTTTTGTTTTTTTACTTTATTTTTTGGTTTTTTTTATTTTTACTTTCGAATTTTTTTTCTTTTTTTCTTTTTTTCTTGGAATTTTTGTATAGTCACCAAACATGGAAATATAGTTTTCTAGAAAATTTAATTACTTGAAATTTGATTTTTTGAAATATAGGATTCTCGGTTATATAGTATTTCATGTACCAAAATTCTCCTACGAAAAACAAATACACGAATAGTTTTACAAACGGCTTAGACGGCCCAGCCGTTTGAAATCTCCTTATAAATGTAAAGATAAAAACTAATTTGTATTTATATACCTTCAGTTTTAATCATTTCACATTTGACACGGTGCATTACTATTGTTAGCGTAAACTGGGCAGCCCCCCCGCACACTATAAATGTAATTACTATGATTTGATTATAATATTAGCAATTACATTTATAGTGAAAATTCTATTATTAGCAATTCACTGCTATAAACTTTATAGCTTTTGTAATTAACTACTATAAATGTAATTACTATGATTTGATTATATGTTTCATCAAAATATGATAATATAATTATAATTAATTTATACTATAAACTCAATTATATTATAAATTTAATTCTATTATGATTATAATTTATATTATATTGAACCAAACACAATCTAAAGTACGAATCCAAAAAGATACAAGTTTAGATGCTATCCCCGAACTATGATTTATTTGGACTTACATATAAGATTGCTTTACTTAGGGTCGGTCCTGAACTCATGGGGACACGAGACAAAATTTTAAAATGGGATCCCATACATACCGTAAAATTTTTTTAAAAAACTAAATAGAAGTAAATTAGAAAAAAAAATTGCCTTGAAGAATTGAAGTAATGATCTCTAGTGTGCAAATGTAATTAATAACTACTACAGCACAATTATTTTTGGTTAAGGTTGGCCCATGGTACATACTAGTTCTATTTTAGATACAAAATTATTAATATATTTATGTTTAAAGTGATTTTTTGGGTCTTCCTGGTCCGTGGGCTCCGAACGGTCGTTGTGGCTGTCGTGGGCCAAGGTCGGCCCTGCTTCTACTTTGAAGTAGATTCTACTTCGTCTAAAACTCGATTCAGATAAATATGGGTATGATTTGAGTTATTATACGAGTTCTTTAGTAATAAGGTCTCACATAATAGTTAATATTAGGGTTTGGGTTTCCAGATTGTCCAATGTTAGTGTTTAGATTTTAAAATCGTTGTTCACGTAGATAAGTAAACAGTGATTTTAAGACCCAAACACAAACGTTGGACAATTTAAAGAATCAAATCCTAATTTACACACACACACACACACACACACACACACATATATATATATATATATATATATATATATATATATATATATATATAATAAGGGAGGTGAGATGGCACCTCACTCTAAAAACAAGGGTGGCGGTGACGTGGCACAATTTCAACCACACATTTCATAATTGGCAATTTGCACTTAACCCCCTCCCCTCGTTTTTGTGGTTGAGATTGTGTCACGTCACCGTCACCCTTGTTTTTAGAGTGATGTGCCATCTCACCTCCCTTATTCTCTCTCTCTCTCTCTCTCTCTCTCTCTCTATATATATATATATATATATATATATATATATATATATATATATATATGTGTGTGTGTGTGTGTGTGTGTTCGAATCAGAGCGCCGTTTCTGGAGCCCCACAACCCTCGATCGTCAGTTCGCGAGCCATCGTGCAGGTCCCGCTTGATCCGATGGTGCAGGAAAGCAGAACTTTGGTAGGGCTCCGGAGACGAATATTTTGATCTAGATCCTCTATATATCTATATATATGGCTAAATTGTAACTTGATACCCTAAACTATTTAAGTTTTTCAACTTAATACCTTCAACTATTAAATCTTTTTAACTTAATACCCAAAAAATAAAAAATAAAAATTTTAAACTACCCCTCCCCTCCTCTCCCTCTCCTGCCGACGACGACCCCCCCTCCCTCTCCGGTCGGTGATTCCCTCCCCCCACTCTCTCCTGTGGCGCACGCGACGACGCGCGGCAACGACGAAGGCTACAGCAGCAGCAGCGACAGCGTTGGCGGCAGCAGCAGCGTTGGCGGGAGGAGTTCGGGAGGGCGCAGTGGGGGGGGGGGGGTCGCCGAGAACATGGAGGGCAGCACGGGAGGGGGCCGCCGGGGGCGGAGGGGGGCAGCGAGGGTAGGGAAAGAGGGAGGGACATGTTCGAAAGAAAAAATTTCAGGATATCAAGTTGACTATTTTTCAAATTTAGAATATCAAATTGTCAAACATAAATAGTTAAAAATATAAAATTAACATTTAACATATATATATATATATATATATATATATATATATATATATATATATATATATACTAAATAATCCACATCCTTCAAGCTTATGACTCATTAGTCAATGCTGAACAAGTAGGACTCCGGTCCAAAGTGTGCAGTCCAAGAAATTTTCCGGGTCAAAAGATCCCAGACTGGTCTGGTTCACGTCCAGTTCACCGATCGCAATCGACGGTCGTTATTCCATGACAACCTTTATAAAAGCTCCTCTCTCCCGAACCCTAAAAATAAAATAAAAAACCAAATCCCCAAATTTCCTAATCTTCCTTCAAATCAGCGAACTCATAGTAGGTATTAATCCCTCTTCCTCTTAATTTGATCACATACTCGTAATTTTCTATATATTTTATGTATTTCTCTATATTTTTTTGGAAATAAAGGTGAAATCTTGTTTGTTCTTTCCAGGTGATTTAGGGTGTCGTCGGGAGCAAATCAGCCATGGCGACTAGTAAGTTTTTGTTGTTGATAAAGATCGATTCTTGCTTAAGTTTACAACATGTTTGGGAGTTGGGTCAAATTTTTTTTACATGGAAACTCTTTGACACAGGAATCCAATTTGAGAATAATTGTGAAGTTGGAGTATTTTCGAAGCTCACCAACGCCTACTGTTTGGTCGCGATCGGTGGATCGGAGAATTTCTACAGGTTGATTTGTCGGATTTTTTGGGCTAAGATAATATTTAAATAAATATTTCATAAAAGGGTTACTTTCGGAACTTATTATGAAAGTAGAAAAATAATAAGCAGGATTCCTTACAGAAATTACTTCCGAAAACACGATTATAAGCATTGATTAGTATGGAATGTGTAGAATAAAATCATTTGATTAAAAAGTCAATGATTTGTGGGTTAGATTATGTTTGTAGCATTTTGTGAACGTGGTAGTTTTTGTGATATTTTTTGTGTAATGTTTTGCAGTGTGTTCGAATCCGAGCTTTCGGGTATTATTCCCGTGGTGAAAACCTCGGTCGGGGGCACTAGGATTATTGGGAGACTTTGTGCTGGTGAGTCTTGTGAGAACAAGCAAATTAGAATGTGGATTTTGGTATACTTGGCTAACCATATTTTTGTTCTTTTGCCAATTTAGGGAACAAGAACGGACTTTTGTTGCCTCACACGACAACCGATCAAGGTAACTACTTCTGTAAATCAACTTTTTTTTGATAGAATGGTCGAGTGAGGATGTAAATGGCTTGCATAGCTTGATTTTGTACACTTCCTCTACTAGAGAAGAAAAACAGGCTCGACATTTAAATATTAGCAACCATTACTTCATGCTTATATTATCCACAGATTCTAAGTGACAAATCAGGTTGGTAACTTGGTATGCTTCTCTTGCTTTTTCACACCTTCACTAGGTGGACATGTTTATCGGTGCAATGCAACCTCTTAAGCGAGCGATTACTGGTATAATACAAATTTATTAAGACACATGAATTATATAAAACTGGATCAACCAAAAGTTTGTTGACTAAATCCAGAGATAGTTGAAGATGTGATTTCTTCGTATTAATGATATTGAATTGCATCTTACTAAAAGGAAGCAGGAGACCTCCTTCATACTAGGTGCCTGTGGTGCAATCACCCAAAGTGCTTTGGTAGGATGACTGGCAATGGCCATAGGCAAAAGGATAAGTTATAATAATACTGACGATATTGTGCATTTAGAGTTTTGTTACTTCATAGTGGGAGGGCTCGGAGGGGATTCTACTTGCAGATACTAATGCCTTCATCTTCATGGCATTCATAAAGGGGACCTCTTGATGATTACCAGTTTATCACTTTACTACATGGGAAACTGCGTTGCTATGTATTTGAGTTTAGAACCGTGGATATGAACTTGTAGCATGTTTCTTGTTGATACTTGCCTTTGTCCTAGGAAAGAGTTGACAAAGAAGAACAAAGGGGTTATATAAAGATGCAAAATTTAATATTTTGTTTAAGATATTCACATTATGTAGACTTGATTTGCATCTTTTTCTGGTGTTCTGCAATTCTTAAGATTTATACTTTCGCCGTTTTTGATTCCTGGAATTGGGAGGGAGCTGAATGGTTTTCAAACAGGGCTCCACAGGCTTTCTGTGTCTGGCTGAGGAATTTTTAGGGGGGATAACTCATTGAGGCGGTTCTTTTTCCATCCAAAACTGGTGGGGCCTCTGACCAAATTTTCATTCAATTAATTTTTGGATTCCTTCGATGGGTCTCCGATGGTCTCCACCAATTAAATTCACAAATGACACATTTGGTTCATGGACATGCGAGAAACTAAGTAGTTTGTAGATTTAGTTGGTGGGACCTGTTAAGGGAATCCATGTATTAATTGGTTGAAATTTTTGGACTAGTGTTTGGTTATTTAACTTGCAAACAACAGGGCCCACATGTTAGAGAAATATGTTGTGGGACCCTTTGTTTCATAGTAAACTACTAGTTCAATTGGATGAGAAAGGAATTGATATGGGAGGACACCAACCACTTCTGGACGGGACAAGAAACTGCCTCTATGAGTTACATCCCCTCAAATTCCTATGCCAAACACAAAACTCTGTGGGACCCGCTTGAAATCATATAAGTATCAATTCCCTCCCAATTCCAGAAACCAGACAACCCCCAAATATCTAGTTTTTCACTAGTCTATGAACCAAATGGATTTTTTTTTTCTCTGTATTTTTTGAATCATACTTTGAAAGTTGAAATGTATATTTGCAAACAATTAATTATCGGTCGATGTTCAGATTATTAAAACAACCATGTCATTTCTAGAGGCCCAGAGCCTAAGAGTAAACCTGTGCGAAATTGCTTTGTTAGGGTTCAAGCTTTGCATGTTTTAACACAGGAATGCATTATATTTTGGCTTGTTCAAGGAAATGTTCTGAATTACCCACTATTCCTGTTTGATAATGAATAACTTACAATAAGATGGTTGGTTTGAATGGTTATCTTGTAATGGCTAGAGCTGCTAGACACTCCTGTTAATTAGTTTTAAGGCCCTTTATGTCCATTTTGATGGGTACTCATCAAGGTTATGCCATGTTGCATGGTGATGTTTGTTCTGGTGGTTAGAGGATTAACCTTATGGTGATATTGGCATAGTGGGGTTTATAATACTTTACATTTGGAGCTGGATGATATATTGTTGCCGTGTTAAAGGAGCGCTCTAGACATCTACAGTCTGTAGAGAAACTATGTATCACGAGTAAAGAAGCAGTTGATTACCTTACCTATTAGAACATTGTCAGGGAGGGGTAGTTTTTAAATCATGAAATACTTGGTTTGTGGATCTTTTAGGTGGTAAGGATAGTTCTTATAGTTTATAGAGGAGGCGTGTGTTTTAGGGTGCATAGGCATAGTGCAGATGGTTTCCCTACCCTTACATTCATTGCCATTTAGAAAATTGCTTTGGCATGGGATTGCTTCATGGATAAAAATTCAGGTCCATCCATGTTAGAGTGAGCAATACAATTGCTATTGCAAAATAAAATAAAATAAAATGAGTGGTTAAGATTAAAACGAGGAACAGATTTGGTAAAGAAGAATATGTTCTGTTCATCAATAGTTTATCATAGGAAATGTCGCAAAAACTACAAAATATCACCACAGCTCTTCATTAAAACACCAAACTAACATTTATAGCTTACCAGGTAAATATCATATACTGATGTCATTAATAGTCAACATCTGCGCCTGACCTAATCCTTCCGTTGCAATCGAATCGTCAAAAAGTCCTATGAGCCAAACCCTCAACACATGGGAGAGCCAGTCATAGCATCCTGATTTAGTTCTCATGTCCCCAGGAAAGCCTTCTGTTTCTGCGAAAAGAAAACAGCTTGAATATTACAAATTGTTGCAATATGTGATTTTAATTAAGTTCTCACTACTCTCGGTGTTTACTCCTTGCATTTGTTTACCTTGTTCTCTATTCTAACCAACTCATCTTGGAATTTGATATGATTATGAATACACACAAGAGAATAGTCTTTCTTCATGGAGAGAACATACTTACTCAATAATTTCATGCCTTCCCGATTTTCTTCTGTTTTGCAAATTTTGACATTGACAATTGTTTTATCTTGTAAGAATTGTAAGTTGTTTCAGTTTACATAAATTTTTATTCATGGTTACTTTTTTTACAATCTTTTTTCCCGGCTACGGAGTTCTCGTTTACTGCTAATGTCACATAAAAGCCTGATGCATTTTTCTCCCTATTTTATGGTACTCTCTCATAGCTTATGAACCGTACTATTTTATGGCACTCTCTCATAGCTTATGCACCTTGCTATATTTTATGGCACTCTTGGTGTATCTTTGTCAAGCTAAGCATGTAGCAAGCATATTATTTATCTATGATATTGTGCAGCTTTTGTGCTCATATGTCAAAGTTTTGGATTTATTTATTTTCTTACTAAATAATTTTGGTTACCGTGGAAAGGGAAATGCCTCAGTTGTGTGAATGCTAAACAAGTCAATGTATTGCACAAAAGTATTCTGCTATGATATGTCATGGGCATTGTTGTAAGCAGCCGATCCACATTGCTGACTGTTTATTTGGTTTTTATTAGAGCTTCAGCATTTAAGGAACTGCCTACCTGACCAAGTTGTGGTCCAAAGAATCGATGAAAGACTTTCTGCTTTAGGCAATTGCATTGCCTGCAATGACCATGTTGCTCTGACACATACTGATCTAGACAGGGTGAGCAATTTACTGAAGTTTTACACCCACTATTAGAAGGAAATTTCAATTATGCCATTCAGACTTTAACCCATGTGGTGTGTGGGGAGTAGTCATGCCTCATAAATATGGTTTCTTCCATGTAGGATCTGCATTGTTTGGTTTTCATGTTGGCTGGTTATTGCTCATAAAAATAAAAGCTATTTGACAAAGGATATGCATCAAATATGTTCTATGAATTTTCTTTAATCATATTTAGTGCAACTGACTCCTTAATTCTGATGAAGCCAGCATGAACATATAAAACTTTGACATGGTGTATTTATTTGGGAGGTGATCTTTAGTTATCAGAGACCAATAATAAGTGGTGTGATTTTCTCTATAATTAACTTTTAGGAAACAGAGGAACTGGTTGCTGATGTTCTTGGAGTAGAAGTATTTAGACAGACTATAGCTGGAAACATTCTTGTTGGTAGTTATTGTGCATTTTCCAACCGAGGTGGCTTGGTGAGTAACAATTTCTATTAGTCAGATTCAGGATTGAACAAAAACATTATCTAATTCTAATCATGGAACAGGTTCATCCACATACATCAATTGAGGATCTTGATGAACTTTCTACACTTCTCCAAGTCCCCCTTGTTGCAGGAACTGTTAACAGAGGCAGTGAGGTCATTGCTGCAGGTATGACCGTCAACGACTGGACTGCTTTCTGCGGGTCGGACACCACTGCAACTGAACTCTCTGTCATTGAAAGCGTTTTCAAGTTGAGGGAAGCTCAACCTAGCTCAATTGTTGATGAGATGAGAAAGTCTCTGATTGACAGTTTTGTATGAAGAGCGTTTCGTTTAAAATATCTTGTGGCTTGACAATTGGGAAGCCATAATATTTTGCTTCCTTTTTCATATCTGCTGTAAAACTTTGAAGTAATTGTACTTAAAATCTGGTTTCTTAATTATTCTTTTAAGTAACATCCTTCCCGGTATTGGATCTTATGCCCAAACAATCTCAGGTCCGAGTAATGGTAGATGAACTGCAAAATGTACTAAATGTCTTTAGATGCAAAATCAACAGCAATGTTTGAGTGTAATAGCCAAGATTTGTTAGATATGGTTTTGTTTTATCTGCCACATGAACAGGAACTGTTACTTAGGCCACTGAACTGCTGCTTTATGTAGTCATTTTAAGCCAGAGTCGCAAATAAATTGTACAAACTACAAATTATTGACCGAGACAATGTCCATTTTATTTTTAGCATCTGCAAGGCGAAGCTAGAATCAGAGCGAGTTTGTTACAAGCTAAACTGACCGTTGAGATATTGCTAGAACCCGTTGGTTCATCTTCCTACTTATTTGGGATTTAGTTAGTTATATATACCTTGTCTTTTGGGATGTTAGCCGTTTACCTAGAGTAGGGCAGTAACTAGGATTATTAAATCTAACTCTATTAGTTTGGTATATACGTGTTATTTGTTCTATCTTAAGTTGTTTAGAAATAGAAAATTTTCTATTTGTTATGTCTTAAGTTGTTGCTGTTGGATATTTTCGTGTTATTTGTTCCATCTTAAATTGCTTAGAAATATAAAATTTTCTATTTGTTACATCTTAAGTTGCTTAGTGATCGGAATGGTTAGATAAATCCCCAATGTTAGTCACAATCAATAGTAATATATATACTAAATATCAGGATATCACAAATTTTCTGGTGTAACACATTGTTGTCTACTAATCTAAAATCTTCCTAACCCTTCTCTCATCTCTCCGTGCCCCTAAGTATCGATCCAATTCCACTTAACATTCTCTTCCTTACACTTCCGGCAACACGATAAACTCGACTAAATATAGACGTGGCACGACCTAACCTAACTAAGTAATGTAAACCTGACCCTTTCCCCCTTGTCCTCAACATCCCAACCAAAATTGGCATTCAAACTTGGCCACAATGGCCCAGAAACGTCTTACATTAGCTGCTAAGCCAGCAATCCCTTCTGTCTCTGTACCTAGCACAAGACCACCAACAACTTGCCATTACAATGTGTACATGAAGTCACAACTTTCCATTACATGCGTACATGAAGTCATTTAAAAGGAAACAACACACATAATAGCCCATTTGCTCCTCTTTGTATTCTTGCCATTTACTCAGGACCTCCCGTCTTCATGGGTCTCTTGCCTTTGTGTTTATAGCCTCACTTTCCACCACCTTTTCCTTTTCCTTCCTCTCCCCCCCCCCTCCATTCCTCTCTCTCTCTCTCTCTCTCTCTCTCTCTCTCTCTCTCTCTCTCTCCATTCCCTAGCCATGAAGACCAACCTCTGTGCTCTCTTCTTGGCTTCCCTCCTCCTCATGGCAGCCTCAAGAATCATCGTGGCATTGCCTACACATGGATCCTTCCGAAGAAGCCTCTGCTATCACTACCGCCACCACCGCCACCACCACCACCCCCACCACTTGATACCGACTTCATGGTGCCTACAGCCCCCTCCACCGCCCTGGCTCAGTGACGAGGAGATCGACCCCAGATTTGGCGTCGAGAAGCGGCTCGTGCCATCGGGTCCGAACCCCCTGCACAACTGAAGGCCAATGTACCTATTTTTAAGAGCCAGTACCGAGTACTAGTAACTTCCTCTGGAAACTTTGTCGATAATATATAAAGCATATAGATGGCTTCACCATCCTTTCTTGTTACTTCTTTCCATTTTTCTTGATGTGTTGGAGTTTGACCAATGGAAAGGGCTTACAATGGAGGATGTTAGCCTCATTATGATTAGTTAATTATTATTAGCAGTTACTAATCTCTGTGTGTAGTTGAGGAGAGAGGTTTCAAGAGAAGTTAATATTGGTATCACTTTTCTGGTGGCCTGCCAGTTTTTCCTACAGCTATTCAGATTAGTTATTGAAGACTCATGTGTCGTTCTCGTGTACTATGGATATGAATTTATTGCTCTCTTTCTGCTTCCCCTTTCGCATATGCTTCTTGTCCCATGTCTTATTTTGACAATTCATATGGGACATGTACCTACCAGTTACAGGGCTTCTGTTGCTTTTTCTTGGGATGTGGCCTAGGAAGTGAGTTCCATAGTTTCTTGATAACGGTCGCGCTATCTTTTGGTATATGAAGATTTCTTGGTGGGTTTTAAGGATCACTTCTTGATAGTCATATGTTTCAAGAAAGTATGTTAGTTCCAATTATTCATTAATATTCAATCGGTAACACTACTTGAAAAACATTCCTTTCGCTCGCAAGGAAATGTTTCAAATTTGTTTTTGTTTTTGTTTTCGGAAATTTTTGGTCCTAGGGGTACTAAATTATCAACAGGCTAAATAAGTCAGGGAGTGGCTCTGCTACTGGAAAACTGGGTTACAACTTACAGTTACTGTTACAGGCTTCTGTTGCTTTTCATGGGATGTGGCCTAGGAGGTGAGTTCCATGGCCTATTTTCTTGATAACTGTCGCAATATCTTTCATTATACGCTGATTGCTTCCAAGGTTTAGAGATTACTTCTTGATAGTCATGTAACGTTTCAAGATACTACTTGAAAAACAGTTCTTATGCTCGGAAACGCGATGTTCCAAATGTTTCTGTGAATTCTTGGTTCTACGGGACCTAAATTATCAAAGGGGATCTCGAAGAATGCTAAACAACGGTTCAAAAGTAGCTCTGAGTAATCTTAGAGTTTTCTGCAAATTAACTCGTTAAATTGTCTCAATCTTTTTTGGGGTTTTGGGTATGGATAAATAGGCATTACCTGAATTTTTTTGAGCCTTTTCTACTTGTAGGTTGTCTGATTATTGGCAAAAAAATGATTGCTGCAGCTGTTCCTAGCTCAAGCCCTACAAATGCAGTCATTATTTTGCCTTTTCCATCATCTTCTAATCTCAAGCAGTTCAAGTCGAAATATATTGCAAAGAAATTGTTATAAGTCTTTTCCGAGAAACAATAAAGTTCTATGATCTATCAAAGATTCAACTGCTCAAGCTTTCTTGAACAAGTAGCTATGATAAAAACACTCTATTAAGACACATGGAAACAGACTGCACATGGGCTAAAGAAAAAAAAAAAAGGCGTAAGGCATCTTCAAGGAGTCAACATTTCAAACAGTTTTACAAGGCGTGAAACTCCTAAGCATCCTAAAAATTGCAGCAAAGTTCCAGCCTGCTTGACCTGTTGATACTAGGCAATATATTTATGTTGGTTGTCAGTAAGTAAGAGCAATTTAATTTTCAATAGTTGAATACAGTTTTCGGAAGCATAGTAAAAGTTCGCGCAGAGTTTCTTCTGTAGATCATATATACTGATTCTTTCACATTATATGTATACTTTTCTTATTTCATGAGAAATTTCGTTTGCCTGCTGTCTTCTCTAGATGTAATGTGAGATACTTCAAACTTGCCTAGACAATTGATGCTCATGAAAGTACCCCAGCTGCTCTGGCTCCAATGCGAAAATACAAAATAACCGAATCATATTGTTTCCCCAAACCCATCTATCCATCTTAATTGATCTGGTGTCAGAGTAGATGATGGAAATGTAGTAACTTGTGAACAGAGGTTCACAGAATATACCACCTAGTTACGGTTCAAGTATTTCTCCAGACCATCGTCGTCACTGTGGAACTTTCTCCCTAAATAACCTTAATGAAATCCTTATCAGGAATTTTAAGATATATGTCTACTGCTGTGGCTAAGATAGCTTTCAAGACTTTTCTGTACCTAGGCATTCATGATTGAATCTAAAGTAATCATCATCATAGAAGCCTTTTCCCTTATTCAAAGAATAACATAAGTGAAGCATAATTTTCCTTCATTTTTTTTTTTACCAAGTTTTACGCTGGCTATCAATCTGACATCAACTCTTACTCGGAGTATATTTCCGATGTGACAATCAATTTCGACCTTAAAAATATCTCCCTTAATCTTGATCAAATAGGGATGAAACAAGAAGGTGAGTACTGGTTAGTACTGTTCTGAAAACAACTCAACTAATCTGCACTCATTGACAAAGCTAGAGGGTCCCACCCATTCTAGAGAAATTATAGAGGCAAACTTGTTTCTCAAATTCTACGACTTCACATCGACCAATGAAACTGAAGGTTCTAGTGGTTTACATGATACATCCCATCTTTCTTGACGTCAAAAATGGAAAACATTTAATAGGAATAATTTGTGAGCCTTTATGTCGAAAAGGAAAATATGGGTGCGATGCATACTGAATTTGATGAGTAAGATGTGGACCTTTGGACCCCAATTCTGCTATTCATTACCCAAAAAATTTGGGTGATGCCATCTCCCATTATGTGACATATGAGATGGCAAATTTTAACCCAAAAAATTCATCATCCAATTGTTTTAATGTTGATGTTAATGTTAATTTTAATTTTAATGTTAATATTAATTTTAATATTAATGTTAGCCATGTCAGATGTCACGTAATGGGAGATGGTATCATCCAAATTTTTTGGATGAAGAATAACATTTCTGCTTTGGGCCCATAACAATCTTTTTCTGAGAAATTAACAAACATAACTGCAAAATGCAGTAAAACTGATTTGATGCCTTCAGTAGGTACACCTATCTTTCTGCTATTACTAGTAAAATTTTGAGGAACCAAAACACTGTTATCAAGTTGCATCTTCATGTACCGAACTTCAACAACAACTATACAGCCTTTAGTAAAACTGTTGGGTTGGCTATTTGAATCCATTTCTTTCATTATGTTCTGTGAAGGGTCATGTCCTTTGTAACCATTACAAATCTAGTTCTTTCTTTAAATCCCCAATCCAAGTTTGTTTAAACCCACCCTTAGCACTAGACATTCCTTCAAGTAGTGTCTAATGGCTTCTCCAACTCGTGTATCTTTTGCTCTACATTACATGGTATGTTGCACGAATGCGGATACAGACACGAGTATGGCCACAATACGGATACGGGATACATATATTTTCAAATAGGTATAAAGGTATTTGCCTATGTTGCAACATATAGCTTACACATGACCAAACCACCTAAGACGCTCGTCTTCTTTTCAATTGGTGCCACCAACTTGCCATTAATAAAATTATTTTTTATCTTACGATTCTTATCTTTCAACATATTTCCACTCATACCTCTTACATTCTCATTTCAACTACAATCGTTTATGGACATGTTTTTTAATTCACAAACACTACAATCCATAAAAGCATGTTGATTTATAGCAGTTGTCTTATAGAATTTCCAATAAAGGATACAAGGACAAAACCAGAATTTAATGCCGAGGGTATCCGGCCATAAATTTAGAACAATTTTTCCCATAAAATTAAAATATATTGTCCTCAATATCATCATTTTCTCTCCTTAATTTTTGAAGCTGAGTACAATATGTAATAAGACACAATAAGTATTCATTTGTTGAAAAACAAAGTCAAGTTATACAGACTAAACAATAGCACAAGCACCTGAACCAAGTATTTGAACTTGAAAATTTACCTATGAATTCATAGTAGTAGGTGACATTTTTCTATGGGATGGCCATGGCCCCATTTTTCACTAGGCAGGTTCGTCCCTGCAAGGATATCCTACAATCACAAAGGAGTCCAGAATTACTACTACATTTTATCACCCGGTTTTAATCAAATGAAAAAGACTTTTCTCAATTTCTCCATCATAATGAATCATTGGTCCTAAATACTTGAAATTCTCACTCCTACGTCTCTCTTATTTCCTTTTTGAGCTTTGATTGAAGTACTATTTCACATACTATATTTTTGTCCTACTAATTTGAAAATCCTTACAATAAATTTTCTCTCCATAATCCTATTTTAGAAGTTAACCTTTCCTACTCTCATCAAATTGTACAAAACTTATCAAAATTGTATAACAATATTTAGTTGAGCCTTTCCAAAAATGTCCTACAAAGTACCTCTATTGCATAAGAATATAGAGGCTAGCAAACTTATCAACGAGACGACATAAGAGATGTTAATGCACACTTTTTTCATTACATTATAAGGGACCTCTTGGGTCATGAAATGATAAAAAGGGAAATTAAGATATGACAGGCCTAAAATGGGAAGGGAGTTAGGGTGTGTCAGATAGACAAGGGACAGAGATACACTTGACAAGGGAATCAGGGTTGTAGACCAGCAAGAGGCATGTACAAGCACTAGTAAGGAAATTAGGGTGCATGGGATCATAAAGGGCACTAAACAGTTAATTGGAAGAGGGATTAGGGATTGTCTTTTTCTGGTAAGATCCTAGAAAATTGTGGGTCTGAGAAAGGGGTGTGTATCAAATTGTCAAGAGCCATGATCATATACACTAGGGGCTCAAATGTGATGGTCAACAGATTTACCAAGATAGAAGGTTGCATTAATGGCAAGAGGAAGCTTAAGATGGAGACATTCGTCTCGTACTCGTATCAAAGAAAGCAATAGATTTTAGTTACGACAAGCTCAAGAATAGTCAGCAAAATGATCATTTTGTTTTTGTTTAGATTCGAGTTTGTATCTTTTGTTCTTTTTGTCTTTTGGGGACTTCTACTGGGTCTTTGTTTCTTTAACTATCATTAATGGAACGCGGGGAATTTTATTTTATTCCCACCGTTTACTCTAAAAAGTGTCCTACAAAGAGATCTGTTAAATCCAATAAACATGAGATTATATTAAGAAAATAATAAGTAGGGATACAAGAAATTGTACCAGGCCTAAACTTGAAGCTTCTTGCTATCCCAAATGAATCTTGTCACGTGATAAGTAAGAGTAATTCACCTAAATTGCTGGGAAATTCAGGTCAATAATGTGGTATACTCAGCTGACTGCTCATTTTTCCCAACAGTTCATATATTTCCCCCATTTGCGGATGCATCTCCTCTCCAGCAACAAACTCATGTACGCAACTACCAAGCTCTATGGAGCTGCATCCAGGAACTTTAGGCACCCCTCTGTCCTTCATACTCTTTCTCAATCTCCTGGCATCCTCATGTCTTCCAGAGTTGTCATAGATATTTGAAAGCAGAACGTAGACTCCGCTATGTACTTGTATCTCCAGAAGTCGTTCACTCGCAACCTCGGCCAACATAGTCTCTCCATGGTTCCGGCAAGCACTCAACAGTGACCTCCAAGCAACTGCTCTCTCCGAGGCGCTGCTTGATGCCGGCATGCTGTCGATTACTTCCTTGGCCTCTCCAAAGAGCCCAGCTCGTCCGAGGAAGTCGACAATGCACCCGTAATGCTCGCCTCTGGGTTCGATTCCGTGCTCAGTCCCCATACTCTTGAACAGTTTCAAGCCTTCCTGAACTGCACCCGAATGGCTACAAGCCGTTAGCACCGCGAGGAACGTGGTACCGTCCATTTCGATCCCTTCTGTCTGCATATCATAGAACAGCTTCGTCGCTCCTTCTCCATCCCCATGCATTGCCAACCCAAAGATCATCACATTCCAACAGATGGTATCTCTTCGAGGCACTCTATCGAAGAGCTTCAGAGCCGAGCGCAGGTCCCCACATTTCGCGTACATGTCTATGAGAGCAGTGCCCAACCTGATGCTCAGCCGGAAACCAAATCGATCAAGGTAGTGGTGAATCCATTTCCCAACATCGATAGCGCCTAGCTGAGCGCAAGCGCCCAGAACAGAGACGAAGACACCCTCGTCCGGACTCGGTCCTTCCGTCTGCATCAGCCGGAACATCAAGAGAGCCTCCTTGAAACAGTTGTTCTGTACGTAGGCAGAGATCACGGAACCCCACACCCCCCTGTCCCTAGCCGGCGCCTCGTCGAAAATTTCTCGTGCCGCTTCGATCTCCCCCAGCTTCGAGTATCCGGAGATCATAACGGTCCACGACGCGGCCTCCTCCCATAATCTTGGAGTCCTACTGAAGACTCCTCTTGCTGCTGCACTGTCACCGCAAGCCATGTACATGAGGATCAGCGCGTTGCCGACGAAAGTATCCGTGCCCAATCCGAATTTCACGGCGTGGCTATGGATCGCTGCTCCGGTCGTCGGGTCCCGGGTGTTTGCGCAGGCTTTCAGGAGGTAAGGGAGGGTGTAGTTGTCCGGGTATAGCCCATCATGCAGCATGGCCCGGTATATTTCGAAAGGTTCGGTATATTTTCCCGCCAGTAGGAAAGCTTTGATCATAGTGTTTCTAATGCAGAGTGTTGGTGGACTGGGCATTGTTTCGAACAGCAGTCGGGCGTGGATTAAGCTTCCGCGGGTCGGGTCCGAGCAGAAGGCCAAGCTCCTGCTGAGGACGTAGCTGTCCTCGCCGAGCCCGGCGGTGATTATTTGTGCATGGGTTTGCTTTAGTTGTTTCATGTTCATGCATTTCTGCAGAGCTTGGATGCTCCTTCTGAAGCTTGGCATAAGGCCAAAGTGATGCCTGAGCTTAATGATGAAGGCGGACAAGTTCACTCATATATCTGGCCTCGCGGAACGGAACGGAACAGAACAGAACAGAAGAAGGGAAGCAAATCAATTCTTTCATATTAATATTTTTTTTTTCTTGGAAATTACAGTTTTTGATAGTCCAATATGTAAAAAAAAAAAAAAAATTCACGGAATTATTTTTCTAGAAATAAATTTCTATAGAATTTTAAATTTTTTTTTATAGAAAACTTAATTTGGTGTTTGATTGCCATTATTTTTCACGAAAAATATTATTTTTCATAGAAAATGATATTTTTCTGTGGGTTGGACAAGTTTTATTTTCCACCATTTTGAAGAAAAATAATAGTTTTTTGGAAAATGATTCCATGGAAAATATAAACTATCAAACACTAGAATTGGTAGAAAATTTGTGATGAAAATATTTTCAATGAAAAAAAAGTCCAATCAAACACAGCCTAAATTTTCAGAAAGAACTTATTACCGTATCATTTTCCACAAAAATCCTCCATCGTAATCAATATGACATGACTCTACGGACTACACATATTGCAGTTGTGAGACTCAGAACAGACTTTGTGTAGCCATAACATTTGTACCTAAAAAAAAAAAAAACCTTTACAATAATATGTATATCACAAGGAACAATGAAATATTTTTCATGAGAGGAAACAAATGCAATAATTCGGTATGTTTGGTTCACGAAAACTTGTCCATGAGAAATAAGGTTCACGAAAACTTGTCCATGAGAAATAAAGGAAAGTTATTCATCACACATTTGATTCATAAAATCAAGACATTGAGAAAGGAAATGTATTCATTTCCTATATTTGTATTGTATGTCAAAAAAAGAGAGAGAAAAAAATATCCCAAAGAAAAAAAAAATGATTTTCCCACCTACCCCAAATATTCACTTTCTCCTAATTTTCTACATTTATTACAAAAATTAGGATTAAACTATCCTTACTCAAAAATATATTTTGACTATATTTTTGGCTTTTTTAAACACTGTTTTTTTTATGGGATTTACAATTTTTCAAAGAAAACGAAAAAAAATTTCGCTGCGAACGAAATGATTTTATTTCCGCAAACCCAAATGAGACCTAAGGGTTTGTTTGGATTGAGGGTGAAGATAGTGAGAAAAAAAAAATAATCACGCTTGGCTTGATGGTAGAATTTAGGAGGATGAGTTATAGAGGATTAAGTCAGAGTTTATTTAAACTTATTTTGTCCATTCTTTTTCAACCCCCAAAATTGAGATTAATAAGGAGAAATGAGAGGTGGTTGTTTAAATTTTTTTTTATAAATATCCTTTGTTTGTCCTATAAAATATTATGACATTCTTCTTCATTTTTTTATTTTTTATTTTTTGCTTTCAATGTGTTTTTCTTTCTTTTTTGCTTTCGACCTGTTGTCATCTACGCGCGTCGTTTCTTCTCACTTTCTCTTATTACATATGGCTGAAAATTCTAAGAATAAAAAAAATAAAAAACCGACGGCTAAGTTTTATTGTGTTTGAATTCTAGTTACTTTCTTTATATATGTATCAGATTTGTGAAGATATTTTAACAAGTTTTAACTAAAAATTAAATTTAATCTAATTTTATGTCATATGTAATAAAAATATTTTGATAAGTATTGTATTTTTATTAATTCTCTTCTCATTTCAAATCTTCAATCCAAACAAGAATTATTTAACACATCCGACTTAATTCTTCCTCAAATCCAACAACGTTATATGTATTGACTCTCCTCTCCTTCACTTAAATTTTTTTCACTTAATCACACATAACTCTACTTACTCCCTCCAACCCAAACAAAGTTATATGTATTTATTCCCCTCTTCCTTACTTAACTTCTATTCACTTAATCTAATTTAGCTCTGTTTTTTTTTTTTTCCTTTTTTTTCTAAAAAAAAATCAGAAACGAGCAATATACAGTTAGCAAGATTTGGCAGGAATCTCAATGATCTGCCTCTCTCCACATACATGCAAACATTCATACTTGTATTAAAATCGCTTAGCATATGAAATCTAACAATCTTCTATTTGTCATTTGCCAGATACTAATTGTATTAAAATCGCTTAGCATATGAAATCTAACAATCTTCTATTTGTCATTTGTCAGTTTCTTTTTTTCTTTTCTTTTTCTTTTTTTGATGTCCGACAATAAGTACAAAATTTTATATCATTAGGACCCATTGTTTCTACATCTTTTTCGCAATTTGATTCCGAAACCTCCGTCAGCCAGAAAAATTATACCTCTTATCACCGATCGTAAGAGTCAGTTGAGTTCGATTTTGCCAGATACTAAGCAAGCCGATCAAGTACATTGCACATAAATCATATATATCCCTATCAGTCATTTATATACCCACACAAAATATACAAAGAGAAGAAGTATTGCAAGCCGTGTCCAATCAGAAAGTTCCACAAAGATGTTTTAAACGTGAGGCTATTTTTTTGTTACGGTGCCAAATTCCTAAATTGAGGTTGGAAATAGACCCTTTCCGTTAAACACATACATAATCGAAGCTTAGCATCCGAAAGAGTCCTTCTTAGCTTATACACATATTATATACATAGTATATACAAATAATTATTAAATGTGCAAAACTTCCACTTTTTTAAGGTAAAGAATAACTAACAACTATTTTTTTTAAAAAAAAACCACCTTTCCACTTCCCACTCTCTCTAGAGTAAAACTTTCATACAGTAGATACCGCCCCTTATTGACATGTGGGTCCCTCTCTATGTATAAATTTGTACAGTGTACGAAAAAAGGAGGGGAGGGGCACATGTCATACAGGGGCGGTATCAAAACTTTGATATCGCCTACTGTATCAAAGTTTTACTCTATCTGGACTCTCTATCTCTCTCTCTCTCTCAAACGGTTAAAAAGTTATCTTTCAAATATGAAATGTAACCTAAAATATGAAACATAGCGATATTGACGGTATATATTTATTTAGCGAGTTAAAAGTTTTAAGAGAAAATATAAAATCGGGCATTAAAACTTCAGTAGAAGTTTAACTTGTTAAAGAAAGAAAGAAAGAAATCAAATCAGCATTCAAGTGAAGGAAGAGATTGATGAATCTTGATTGTAAGCATTAATATCTTTCCTATAATAGCTTGGCTGATAATATAACAGTTGTTATATGGCAGATGTATACAACTATACATTAATGTTGGCTGAATCTTGATTGTATACATTAATACATTTTCTAGAACAACTTGACTGATAATATAGTAGCTGTGTATATGACAGTTGTATACACTAATGTTGGTTGATAATATGACAGTTATATACATTAATGTTGGCTGATTTGATTTATTTTCTTTCTTTTAACATAACTTATTGGAAACAAATTGATCCTTTCCCAAATGCATATATAGTTTCAGGGGGTTGGTGTCATGCCCCGATCTCACGCAGGTAATCGACTGCCCCAGCTGGACGCGAATCACCGTTCCAGCGCTCCAGCGGGACGATCTTTTTCCATCTGGACGTGATGCCGCACGAGCGTAAGTGTCACGACCCGCACCCGGATATTCGGGCACGAGTGCGTGGGCACGTCCAGCCTACGCCGCAGAATCGGCGGTAGTACGCTGTCTAGGTCTTACTCACAGGTAATTTAAATCTATCTCATCCACAATAAAGTAAATAGACAAGGAAATTAACAGGAAATAGGAATGCTGATTTATAAAACAAATTGTGATAACAGATCCACAGTTTATACATGAACAGAAGATAAATCGGGGACAAACCCGATTACTGTGCTGAAAAGAAATACTAGCTAACTGGCTGCTACTCCTCAAGGGTAGTCTCCTGAGTAGGAACGGGCTCCTCAGAAGTATCATCTGTACCCTCATAGGGACCATAAGGTAGGGCAAAGTTCTCATCATCACCTAAACAACAGATCCAGTCAGGAAAGGAGCAAAGTACACCATGCACAACAAGATTAAACTAAATATTGGTGACAAGTAGGAAAGACAGATTAAGTATCATGATTAGAGTATGCTTAATAAGTAATATAAATAATTGAGAAACAATACTATAATCAGGACTATAGGTAAAACAGGATTAATCGCTATAAACCAGGGCATGAGTAAATCAGGAAAAATGTAACTGTGACAAGGCAACAGGAACTGCAACAAGACAAGAACTATGTGTGTGAACTTGTGTATTTAGAATACCTAGTTGGCATGCAGGGGTTTATAAGGCTAATCCGGCCGTCATAGACGGCTATTATTCACGAATAATCGAGATCCGGCTGATGGACAGTCGTGTACCAACAGCTATTATTCACGAAAAGGGGAAGGGTAAACTACATGCCTTTCAGTATTCTCCCACCCGACACGAAAAACAAGACACGAATTCCAATATTCAAGACATGAAATACAGTATTCTAACACTTCGTGTAATCAGCAAGGGTACTAGTAGAGCAAGGAAACTAATTATCACAATATAAAGATTAAACTTGAAGTGCAGGTACTTGCCTGTTGTTTGGATCCGATCAATTGGTTCTAGGGGAAGTTCCAGAGATGAGTCCAAAAGCTGAAATAAACATTACCATCACGCTCAGAAGATGTCAAATAGCTAGAAACGCCTATCCTTGGGTCCAATTTGGAGACAAGGGCAAAAACGGCAGTTTCGGGTCAAAACGGGGTCCGCCGTTGGGCCCGCTTTGCACCGAAAAACGTGTCCGGGTCAACGGTCTCCAAATTTACCAAACTTAGTGTCAACAGGTCAGGAACGCTGATACGAACCCAACGGAATTTCCAGATTTGGATTCCGATGAGCCGATCACGAAATCGCCCGTCGAGCGGGGCCTGTGGGGCCCACGACACGCGATTTCGTCAACGTTCTCAGAATCGAACCAAACTTGACCCACAGGACCAGCGTATCGCTACGAGTCCGATGGCGCAAGTTTCATCTCGATCCGACGTGTGTGCACGAAGTTAGGGTGAATTGCAGAAAAGGCGGATACGGGGCGATGTCCGCGGATACGCGTTGATTCCGGTGTGCACGCACACCCGAATCAGCTTCCGCGAAACCTCACACGTCCGTATCGACGCTGCGCACGTATCTGTGAAGACCGCGCGCGACCAAGTCGTCCCGTTTGGCGGGACGTACTCAGTTCCGGGGTGAAACAGGGTCTGGTTTTTCCTGTTTTTGGATCGCGGTGCACGATCACCACAGGACGCGATGCCCCGAACAGTTTGTCCGGACACCGAGAGGGTCATACAGGCTTCACAACGTAATTTGCGGAATTGAAAACGGAGCTACGAGTCAAAAGTTACACGTACCTGAAGGGGACCCGAAAACAGGGTCGAACCGTGTCCGTGTCGTGTCGGACACGACACGAAGAAAAGGGGATTTAGGGTTAGGGTTTCATCTGCGGCGGCCGGCGGCTCGCCGGAGGGAGGCTGGAGGCGGTCGGGGGCTTCGCCGGAGGCGGCCGTGCTCGCTGGCGGGGGCAGCGGCGTGCGGCAGGCGGCCGGCGGCGGGGACGAGCAGCTGCTGCTGGCTGCTGCGGCTGAGGGGAAAGGGCTGAGTCGTCGTCGATGGCCGGCTGGCAGGCGGAGGACGGGGGAGAGGCGACGGCGGCGGTGGTGGAAAGGGCGAGGTGGCCGTGGCGGCGTGCGGCGGAGGGGAGCGCGGTGGCGGTGGCGGATCGTGGTGTCCGGAGGGAGAGAGGGGGAGGTAAAATAGGGCGGAGGCGGTGGCGGTTGCAGAGGCCGAGACGAGCGGGGAGGTGGCCGGGTCGTGGAGGAGCGGCCGAGGCGGGCGGCGGCGTCCGCGGGCGGCGGCGCCGGACGCGGGGAGGGAACGGGTCGTGGGGGAAGGGCTGGGGAGCGGGTCGGGGTCCGGGCGGGTCGGGTTCAAGCGGACCCGACCCGACCCGCTAAGGGTGACGGGCCGTGGGGGACTGGGCCGGGCCGGCCCAATGGGCCGCGGGCCGAAAATTAAATATAAATATAAATAATAATAATAATAATAATAATAATAATTAATAAATAAATCAGTAATTAAATAAATAGTTTTAGGTGATTTAAAAATAGGTCCGGGGCCCGATAAATTCCAGAAAAATTACCCTAAGTCCAGTTTTCCATTTTACACCCAAAAATATTATTTTCATAATATTTTAATATTATTTATTAACAATTAAAAATCATTTAGTAATTAAAAACCCTGATTTTAATTACAGAAAAATTCCCAGAAAATTCCAGAAAATTGGAAAAATCCAAGATTTAATAATTTGAAAATTCAGGGGGTTTACAGTAAGTCGCGTCCGTGCAAGGCCATGATCCGAACAGGCGGTAAGATGACTAAGCCACAAAGTCGCACAGATAGTCTGAGTGCAGTGGAATAAGAAACGCACAGGCGATTGGTAACAAGTTCACAGAGTCGTCAATAGCGGAAGCATTGAATAACACAAGTATAGAAGTAAAACAAACTCTTTATTGATATTGAACAAGTGTTACAAGTGACGCTAGGCCGAGATTATAAGTCGTTTAAGTCCTCTCTCTCTCGAAACAGTAAAAGCGTGCCAAGTGGCTACATTTGTGGAATGATACATAGGTGATGTTCCAACATTACGTCTTGTATATGTGCTTCAGCTCCAAAATTATTTAATAATTAAAACACCTGAATTTAATTTCAGAAAAATCTCAGAAAATTTCAGAAAATTGTGAAAAATCCAAATTTAAAAATTCTTAAAAATCAGGGGGTTTACAATCAACCCCCCTTAAGAGGATTGCGTCCTCACAATCAAAGAATAACCGGTCAACAGAGATGACACGGTTGCAAAATTTATTCGAAGCACATCAAGATTAAGAAAAGTCAAAGTTGTGGGTTTAAACACATAGGAAAAATTATTTCCCTAAGCAATGGAAGTTATGCAATTTCCCAAATGTAGGAAATCTAGAAAATTACAGTTTTAGAAAACCAGGTTATCTTTTAAAACATATCAGGTTAATATTTGTAAAATATTCTAGGTTATTTAGCAAGTTCAAAAATTACTTAGGTGATCACTAGGTTATCTATTATTAGCAAGTTAAAACTGTTAAGTTAAGTCTAGGGTCACGAATCAGCAGGCACGAACTACAGAAATGCTAGAAACGGAACTACAAAAACTTACGCGCATTAGCTATTCTATGGTTCTGCGGGTCCTCCAAAGTCATCGCGTAAGCTTGTCCGCGTCCTTGTGTTGGATTCCTCTGCTGCTGCTAGGCTTGTTGGAAGAGTGCTGCCTGTGATGCCAAGGGTGGCCTTGGTTGATACCCTCCTGGTGCTTGTAGAGCTTGTTGGTTTGCCCTTGGTGCTCCTCCTCGATGATAAGAACAATCCTTGGCTAAGTGTTGATTGGTTCCGTAAATCAAGCATAATCCCAACTTGCGTCTGCAGTCCTTCTCAATATGGCCTACCTTGCCACAGTATTGACATGTAGATAATATCTGCGGAGAGGCTCTGGGTGGCTGGTGTATATGAGGCCTCTTTGTAGCTTCTTCTTGTGGTGCTTTGGCTGATGTGGAAGACCGTTTCAGACCGTTCTCTCTCCTGGTGACGCGTTCCATGCGTCGGGCTGCAGCGAGAACGTCCGAGTACGAAGTAGGTGCAACGGATCCGATGAGTCTCTGCAGCTCGAAGTTTAGTCCGTCGAAGAACTTCTCAGCCTTCTCTTCTTCCGTCGGGATCAAAGTAGGGGCGAAGCGACTTAGACGAATGAACTCAGCGTTGTACTCTTCCACTGTCATACTGCTCTGAGTGAGGCGATTGAACTTGTCCCGAAGTTCTGATCGAGTGATAGCCGAAATGTACATCTCCTGAAAGAGTCTGGAAAACTCTTCCCAAGTGACTCGGTCTGGTCCGAGCCGGGTCTCTTCAGATAGCCACCAGTGATGAGTATTGTCCGTCAACTGCATTCTAACGGCGGTCATCCAACGTTCTCTTGGAAGTTCAGCTGCTTCCAACTGGTGTTGTATGTTGGTGAGCCACTCATGAACTTCGGTTGGTCCTTCTTTGCCCGAAAAGGTACGGGACTTGAGTTGACGAAAATCGGTGATAGACCCCGTCGCTGGTCGCCTAGCTTGTGGGTTCGCCTGCTCCAAGGCGGTTACTAGGCTGGTTCTCAAATACTCTGCCTCATGACGCTGCGCCTCCTGATGAATTTGCTGTTGGGCTTGCATCATTGCGTAGATCATTTGAAATATCTGCTGCCCATCTATAGGTTGCCCTTGTGGGAATACGGGCATCGATGGAACGAACTGCGGAGGCGGCGGGATGTCATCACGCCGGAACCTTGAATTATGCTGGGCTGCTTGATCGCTTTGAGAAAATTGTCCTCGGTCTTCGGGTGTCACTCCTTCATCATAAGTAACCACAACATCGTGTGGTGTACTCAAGGGATTCTCGTCTCCGCTTCTTGGATCCATTACTCTGCATCAAAAATAAAATATAAGAAGCGCACAGGATTCAAGGCAAGATGCAAGTCAAAAATTAATTCGAATACGATACAGATATCAAGAACGATTCAAGCAAGTGGATGAGATTCTAAAAATTTATCCTATTCTTAGTGCAGGCCTGTTCGGTCCCTAAGTTGAAACCGAACAATTTAGTCGTTGACCTGCATGGGCCACCACAAAAACCATGTCACGCCCCAGTCCCAAAGTATCGAGGGACTGGACACGTGGCAATGGCCAGCAACACACACCGATGGACTAACCCAATTTAATGGATCCATCGGGGTATACTTAAGCTGTATTACAATGATCAGGGTTTACTAATCTCATCCACAGAATAAACATAGAAATATCAATAGAAAGTATTAAACAACATCCAGTCAAAAGTAAATAAAATTGGGAAATAACCCGATATTAAGTCTGTTATAATTGTTCTCTTAAACAGGAAATAAAGAGTTTATTGGCCATAAAAACTGAGCATGGATGAAGCAGATGTTCAGGAGAAGTCCTCAGCGATCATCTCGTCCTCAGATTCTGGTACTGCTCCGAGAAGTGCTCATGTTCCGTACACCTCAGGATAAATCTCGTCTGCTAATCCTGGGGACATAATCCAGATCCAGGTCCTCAGGGGACATAGCAAGGTACAGATAATACAAGCTAAAGATAATGCAGTGCAGCAAGTAAATAAAACAATAGGGTAAACTATATAACCAACTATGTGAAATGCAAGTTGAGAGCATCACTAGAACTTAGGCTGATACCACTACAAGCTCTGTGTCGGGAAGCCGGTAGCAGATATACTATGTGTTTTACTATGTGTTTACTATAGATTTTATATATATAAGAAATCAGCCTGTAGCCTGTGTGTCTCTCCCCACCCAATGTAATAACACGTCTCATGTCCATGACAAGCAAGATCAAAACTAATGCAGCAAGTCATAATATGAAATAAAAATATAATGTCTATGTCAATCCTGCATCCTACACAGAATCACCATAAATATCTCAGGAAGATTCTGTATCATGATCTGTGTCAGGTATCATGGGTATAATGTCGTCATGTCCCAGTCCCAAAATGTCAGGAACTAGGCCACGTGTCACTGGCCAGCTGACACGTCACTAAGGGTTTAATCCAATATAATGGACCCAAAGAAACGTGCTACGCTGTCCTAAAATACTACAAGTCTAATACAGGTAATTATATCTCATCCACAAAAAAATGTCAGGAAAATAAGTGCTGAATATATATAAAAGCTGAGTCTGATATAGTACACATCTGGTGGGGACGAGCCCACTACAAAAGCTAATAATAGCGCAGAAAAATAAGATAGACTAAGTAGCGTCTATCTGGAAAACAGCTCCATCTCCAGGTGGGCAAGCCTCTAGGGTCAGGCATACTCTGAGGGTGTCTCCTCTAGCTCCTCCTCGGTAGCACATCTAGCCTCCTGATCAGGTCCGTATACCGTGGGGTAGAAAGCCTCGTCTAGATCTGGCAGGGAACCAGGTCCTCAGTGGGACGTAACAAGATACAAAAAAATGACATGCCATGTATGTAAATACTGAATAAATAAATAAATAAATACAGGTGCTAACCATCTAAGTGAAATGCAAATAAAGATTTTGTAGTACGCATGGGAATGTGTCGGCTAGACATATGCTGACTTAATTCACCAATCATGGTGACTGGCTAGTATATGTGTCATATGCCCCCTGACTCAAGGGCACTCTGCAATCGACCATCTCCGAGGAGTATGGTACGAAGGTATAAAACATACAAGGAGGGGGTGTCCCATACGTCTACTAGTTATCTTTTTCACCCAATGTAACTAAATGTCAAGTCATACTTTTCCTGATTTATTGCTAAGCCGTGATGCTGGTCATACGTACTGATAGTTAATCAAATACGCAGCTCGCATCCCAATATGTATTGCAACCTTGTTGCGTGTTCCCGTGATAGGGTCTAAGAGAATATCAGGATACCCTCACAGTTATTTGATAAGTCTGTAAACTAAGTTATTTACACTACGTGTCAACGTATTTATTGACTGTACCCAAGGCAATCTCAGGTACTCATATTTATATGAAATTCAGGAACAATAACATAAAACAATATTTGAATTTAAACAGTAATCTTGGCAATGTATACTTGCCTACTCCCTGATTATGTGGAAAACCTGATCTCACAGTCAGGTTTGAAGGTGCTTGTGACAGGGGGTCACTGGCTGTGCTGGAGATGTTTTCTGTTAAAACATACAGGGTTCGTGAATATCAGGGGTATAATATAAAAGTACATAAATACTTATGTACATATATGACAATATATATATAGAATACACATATATATAGAGTATATATATACATATAGATATAGTATATAGTAGTATATATATATATATATAATGCAGGAATATAAATACATATATCTATATACTGTATATCCAGTATTATATATATATATATATATATATATATATATATATATATATAATAACTATATGTATATATAATACATATATAGATAATACATATAGATAATACATATATATATATATATATATATATAAAGTAAAAACAAGTGCAGAATGTAAATATACATATTTATATATATATATATGCTGTATTATACAGCACTACATTATATAGTATATATTATATATAGATAATATATATTTATAGATATTTATTTATATATATATATATATGTATATATTAAATTGAAAGACAGAGCAGGAATTAAATACATATATAAATACTGTATACCAGTATTATAGTATATAATATATATTATATATAGATAATATATATATATACATAGATATATTGTCACGACCCGCACCCGAAAATTGGGCATGAGCCGTGGGTACGTCCAGCCTACGCCGCAGAATCGACGGTAGAACGCTGTAAAGGTCCGTTCTAGGTCAACCATATCTATCTATATCTCATAGAAAAATCCGGCATGACCTCTCCAGAAGGAGGGCAAAACCACGCAATATATATATATAAAATCCTCTCCCAAAGGAGGCAACCACGCAATATATATATATCAATGATCTCAATCACAAAATCTAGAGGAAGAATATAAGCACGATATGATATAAACAAAGAAACAGAACCAAGAGAGCAAGACAATCCAAAATAATACAGTCCAAGCCAAAATAGCTACAACATCACAGCATCAAAAGAATAAGTACAGTCATCCAAAATACAAACCTAAGTACAGTCATCCAAAATACAAACCACTGAAATAATCCAGGAAACCCACCTAGCTAACTAGGGTGCTATCGGCGTCTCCTCGGCGCACTCCTCCTCGATCACGGGGTCACAACAGTCGTCAACACCAGGCCAGTAGAACGTAGGGCAATAGTCCTCAGGATCCTCTGGAAAAAATATGCCCAGTCAGGACTGGAGCAAAGTACATAACTCTGAAAGCAACTCCAAATGCATGGTAAGGTGTATATGACGAGCAATAGAAAAGTAATCAAGATGCACAGGAAATAAATATATGCTGGAGCACAATAAGTAGCTGTAATGTAAACTGGAGAACAATACAAGTAGTGGAAAAGTAACTGCAGGTGAGAAGCATGAATACTAGCTAAGTGCCTTGAGCACAAGTTCGTTATATGATCGGCTTAGGTTGCACATGAAAAACACTAAGATAACTCCGTTATGCGTGAGTTGCATAACCGACATACACATGAATACTGTTTGGCTTTGATCACATAACCAACTCACTACTCCCGTCCCCCACTAATACCATTGGATCCAACCACAACACGTTACGTACATGATAATAGCTCGCGCACACGAAGGCGAGAGCACAATAAGCACATGATAGCACATGAGAATCAATACCCGAAGCACATGATGAAATACACGTGATAGAGTACCCGCTGAACACGGTAAGGGGGATAGCATCTCATGACGGGATCCACTAGTACCAGCTCGTGTAAAAATGTGTCAGAATCAAGTATTACAGTTCTAGAACAGGTGATATAAACGCTATCATGAAATAGAAACTATCAGAGGTAGGTACTCGCCTGATGTCCTGAGCAACTGATGAGGATCGAGATCCGGACCGGTGTCGCAGGTACCTAATACGAAAAGCAAGGATTAAACAGGGTTCTAAGCATTTAAACTGATATAAAATAATTAAAAACAGGCTTCTAGGGCTATTCTAGGTCGAACGGGTCAAACCGGTAAAAATCGGGTCAAAAAGTCAACCTGGGGTCCAAAAAGTCAACTCTAGGTCAAAACTAGGTCAAACGTTGACTTTTACGGTCAACGAGGACAATTATGGTCAAAGCTAGGCCAAACTAGGGTGCCCCTAAAATTCTAGGTCAAACCGAGCTCATTAAGCTACTAAACTCACAAACTCGCCTAATCGAGATACCGGGATACCCTCGGTATCCGATACCTCGCCCTAGGCCACGCACCCCGCCTAAACCCGCTAAAACCTATGCTAGCACGCGTAATTATATATATATAAACATATAAAAATTACTCCAAGATATCTCCTAGGCTAATGTTCAAATACCCCGCTCGAAACTCAATACCTTGAATATCTCAAGGTATCGAGATACCTCGGTATCTCAAGGTATTGAGGTTTCGCTCTAAAACCCCTTTAGCTAGCTGTCTAGCTACTGATTATGCACCTAGTTATTAATCTAGGCTAGGTAATATATATATCTATTATATTTATATACATCTAAGTAGGTATCTACCTATATACATATATATCCACACAAATATACCCAAATACCCAATACCTTACCTAACATAACATATATATATATATATATATATATATATATATAACTTATAGGTATATAGATATCTATATCCTAGATAGGTATATCTATGTATCTAGCTATCTACCTATCTAAGTATCTATCTATCTAAATACCTAGCTATCTATCTATTAATCTAGCCATCTATCTATGTATTTATCTTATCTACCTAACTATCTATCTATTGATATATCTACTTAGCTATCTACTTATCTATATATCAATCTATCTCCTTATCGATTCCTCACCCTCACCCTGCTATTCTAGCTGCTGCTGGGGCTTACCTGGGCTTCTACTGCTGCTCCATGCTACTGCTGATGCTGCTGCTCTTGCTGATGATGCTGCTGCTACTGCAGCCTTGCTGCTGCTGCTGCAGCTTCCTGCTGCTGCAGCTTCCTGCTGCTGCTGCTGCTGCAGCTCCCTGCTGCTGCTGCTGCTGCAGCTCCCTGCTGCTGCTGCCTTTGCTGCTGGCTTGCTGCCCCCCCCCCAAACCACAACACACACACACACCTACATATATATATATATATATATATATATATATATCACTCTCTCCATATATATACATACATATATATCTATATATATATCAACTAGATATCTATATATATTCACACTCATCTACACACTCTAACACACACACTAACACACTCACACACTAATACACACACACACTCACAACACTAACAACACACACACACACATAAATATATATACATAGCTACATATATATATATATATACACTTAATATATATATATATATATATATATATATATATATATATATATATATATATATATATCTACACACACTCTCAACTATATATATATATATATATATACATACACCCAAAATATATATATACATATACACACACACAAGCACACTTACACATATACATATATATATATATATATATATACACATAGACATATACACACACAAGCACATAGATATAAATACACACATATATATATAAATATATATACATAAACACACATACATATATATATATATAGATACCTATACACTAACACAACACAACACACAACAACACCCAAACCACACGCCCCACTCACGCCCAACGACCCCGACACTCACTAATACCCTAAAATATATAAAATATAACTCGAAAACTCTAGCACACACTCTCCGATACTAACCCAACGTGCGCACAAGCCCGAAACGAGGAAACCAAGTCGAAATGGCCGTTCGGTCATTTCGACGAACACGTGGTGCGCGGCTCGGAAAACCTCCTGAAACGCACACCAAACAAACTCGGAATCGGCCCAAAATTTACCCACGTGCTCTACACAATGTCTAGATCCTAGAAAATGCACTCCCGCGTCGATTCTAGGTCCGTGGTGGAAACGCACATGCACTTAGAATCGGTGACGACGAAAAGCCCCAATTTCGCCCGAAACGCCCGTTTCTCCGCGACGCGGCTTCCCGTGTCCGAAACGGAGACACGCACTCACCCTCAAGACACCCGACAACGTCTATCTAGGTCCATCTAACCTAGGGCATCACCCAAAATTGGGCCAAATTCGGATTCCACCCGAATTCGACACAAAACCTAATGTCAAAGTCTCTAAACTCAACCAAACTAGTTCCAACTTCCTCCTACGGGTAGGGTTAGGGTCTAGGAGGGTTCTACAACACTAATTACACTACACAAAAATAATTAGGAAGGGGAAAGTTAGGTTTTACCTCTTGAAAGTTGGAATCCCAAGGCCAAAGTCTCACAACCCCTAGAAATCACCTCCCTCAAGCTCCAAGCCACCAAAACTAGCCTCCACACAAAGTCTAGGCTCCACACATCTAGGTTAGAGAAAATGTAAGGTTAGGGTTAGCTTAAGGAAGAAGGAATGAAAGAAGAAAGAAGAAAAATGGAAGAAGAGACTTACTTTGGAGAAGAAGGAAGAATGAAGAAGAAGTGGAGAAGAAGAAATGAAGAAGAAGAAGTAGAATGAAGAGAATGGCTGCTGCTCCTTGCTGTGGTCGCTGGTTTGCACGGGTGGGGGGGTAGGTAGGGGCCGGCCAAGTAATTAAATAGGGGTTTACACAAGTCCAAATGACCAAAATGCCCTCCCGAAACTCGGTTTTGGGTTTCGGGTTCCAAAAACACTCAAACTAACTCCAAATCTCTCCAACTAACCTCCTAAAAATAAAATAAATATTTCTAAGCCCCAAAATAATTCTCACAAGGGTGTGGGCTGGGTCGGACATGGGTCCACTAGGGTCTGACATGGGTCCAGGCTAGCCAAAACCCTAAAACAATCATTAAAAAAATATTACAAGCACTAAATAAATATAAATATAATTAATTAAATACAAACCACTATTTATCAAACAAAAAAAAAATACCCTATTTTCTAGAATTGGGTAGTGACAAGTCTACCCTCCTTAAAATAATTTCGTCTTCGAAATTAAAAGACGAAACTAGGACAGGAATGTAAGAAAGAACCATACCTCAGGGCTCGAAGAGATAGGGGTATCGCTTGCGCATTTCATCCTCCCTCTCCCAGGTCGACTCCCCTGGAGAGTGATGCCTCCACGCGACGCGAACCAAGGGAATAGTCTGGTTCCTCAACACCTTCTCTCGCCGATCCAGAATCTCCACCGGCTGCTCTGGATAGCTAAGAGTAGGGCCCACTGCGATCTCCGAGTGATCCAATACGTGACTGGGATCCGCCACGTACCGTCTCAACTGCGACACGTGGAACACATCATGAACTCCCTCCAGCGTAGGCGGCAACTCAAGCCTATACGCCACGGCGCCGACCCTCTCGAGGACACGGAAGGGTCCGACGAAACGTGGGCTAAGCTTCCCGCCTCCACCGAAGCGAATAGTGCCCCGCGTCGGAGAAATCCTCAGGAACACCAGATCTCCAACCTAGCACAAACAAGGTCTCTGCACTTAGTCTAAAACAAGCAATCACAAACAAACACAAGAACAAAATCTAGATTCTAAGCTATACCTCAAACTCCAAAGGTCTCCGGTGGCTATCGGCCCAATGCCGCTGCCTGTCCTGCGCCACCCGAAGTCTATCTCTAATGAGCTTGACCTTCTCCGCTGCATCAACCACCATCTCCGGGCCAAGCAAAGCTCTCTCACCTACATCATCCCATGACAACGGAGTGCGACACCTCCGTCCATACAATGCCTCAAAAGGTGACATCTCGATACTGGCTTGGTAGCTGTTGTTGTAAGCAAACTCTACCAAGTGCAAGTGATCCTCCCAAGAGCCTCTGAAATCCAAAACACAAGTGCGAAGCATGTCCTCAAGTGTCTGAATGGTCCTCTCTGACTGACCATCTGTCTGTGGGTGATACGCACTACTAAACTTGAGCTGGGTGCCCAAGCTAGCCTGCAGACTCCTCCAGAAATGCGAAGTGAAGCGACTGTCCCGATCTGATACTATGCTCACTGGAACTCCATGCAGTCTGACTATCTGGCGCACATACATCTCTGCTAGTCTCTCTGTAGACATACCCACTTTGAATGGTAGAAAGTGGGCCGATTTGGTCAACCTGTCCACGATGACCCAAATCGCATCCTTCCCGCCTGGAGAACGGTGAAGTCCAGAAACAAAATCCATGGTCACATGCTCCCATTTCCACTCCGAAATGGGTAGCGGCTGGAGTAAACCTCCTGGCCTCTGCCTCTCCGCCTTCACCTGCTGGCACACTAAGCATCGGGATACGAAGCGTGCTACCTCCCGCTTCATCCCGTACCACCATACGTGCTGTCTCAGATCTCTATACATCTTGTTGGCACCTGGATGCATAGAGTACTGGGATCGATGCGCCTCCTGGAGAACCTCCTCGCGCAACGACCCACTCGGCACACACAACCTGGTACCGTGCCGCAAAGAACCATCATCAGCAATGGTGAAGTCATCTGATAAACCCATCTGAACCTGCTCCCTGATGCTCCTCAGGGACTCATTCTCAAACTGTGTAGCCCGGATCTGGTCTACCAACTATGACTGAATCTGCAGTCCCCACATCTGCATCTCAACTCCAGGCACTATCACCTCAATGCCCAAGCTCTCTAGATCTGCTAGAAGATAACGATCTGTAGTCAGGCACATAGCTACCGGATACCTGCTCAATGCATCCGCAACTACGTTTGCCTTCCCTGGATGATACTGCAACGATATGTCGAAGTCTTTCATCAGCTCCAACCATCTCCTCTGCCATGTTCAGCTCTTTTTGGGTAAACACATACTTCAAGCTCTTGTGGTCTGTGAAGATCTCCACACGCTCTCCGTATAAATAGTGTTTCCACAACTTCAGAGCAAAGATAACCGCTGCCAACTCCAAATCGTGGGTAGGGTAGTTCTTCTCATGAAGACGTAATTGCCTGGAAGCATAGGCAATCACCCTCCCATTCTGCTACAACACACAACCCAGTCCCTTCCCCGATGCATCACTATAGATAGTGAATCCTCCAGAACCTGATGGCAACGTCAACACTGGAGCTGTCGTCAACCTCCTTTTCAGCTCATCAAAGGCGATCTGGCACTCCTCTGACCAAACAAACTCCACGTCCTTCCGGGTCAGCCTAGACAACGGCTCTGCAATCCGGGAAAAATCCTGAACAAATCTCCTGTAGTAGCCTGCCAGTCCCAAGAAACTCCTGACCTCGGCTACTGAACTCGGAGCACTCCATGCCTCAACTGCCATGATCTTTCTCGGATCCACCGAGATACCCTCTCCAGTCACCACATGACCAAGGAATTCAACCTTGTCAAGGAAGAACTCACACTTCGAAAGCTTTCCATAAAGCTTCTCCCTCCTGAGAGTCTCCAGCACTATCCTCAGATGCTCCTCGTGCTCCTCTGGGGTCTTCGAATACACCAAGATGTCATCTATAAACACCACCACAAACCTGTCCAGATGCTGATGGAACACCTTGTTCATCAGATTCATGAACACTACCGGGGCATTAGTCAACCCAAACGACATCACCAAGAACTCATACTGTCCATATCTGGTCCGAAAAGCTGTCTTCGGAATATCCTCCTTCCTGACTTTCACCTGGTGGTAGCCTGTCCTCAGATCAATCCTGGAAAACACCCTCGCTCCGCTCAACTGGTCAAAAAGATTATCAATACGCGGCAGCGGATACTTGTTCTTGATTGTGAGGTTGTTCAGAGCCCTGTAGTCGATACACATCCGTATCGACCCATCCTTCTTCGGCACAAAAAGTACCGGAGCACCCCACGGAGAAGAACTAGATCTGATAAATTCCTTGTCCTGAAGCTCATCCACCTGCTTCTTCAACTCTACCAGCTCACTGTTGCTGACTCTATAGACGTGCTGGGATATCTGCTCCGCGCCTGGCACCAAGTCTATAAAGAACTCCACATCTCTGTCCGGAGGTAACCCTGGCAACTCCTCCGGAAAGACATCCATATACTCCTCTATCAGTGGATGTAGCGACCTCGGCTCTACCACCAGGGCTCCGCAGAAGACTCCCTCGGTCTGCTCCGCTGCTCCTCTGGCAAACTGAAACTCTGGCTCACCTGGCGGACTAAACAAAACTCTGCCTCCACGACAATCTATACTAGCACAATGCGTACTCAACCAATCCATCTCGAGTACAATATCGTAGCTCGGAAGTGGCATTACGAGTAGGCACACACTCAACTCCCGGCCTCCCAAGGTAACTCTCCGGTCTCTGCAGACATCACGGACTAGGATGATACCACCCCCGGTCGTGATCTTGCAGAGTCTAGCTAAAGGTTCAGCAACAAGATGGTGTCTAACAACAAAAGATACAGACACAAAGCTATGGGAAGCACCGGAATCAAATAAAGCAAGTGCTGGAATGGAATCAAGGAGAACAGAACCTGAGATAACGTCACCAACTGGCTCGGCCTCGTCCACTGTCAGGGCAAAAGCTCGCCCCTGCTGTCCTCCTCGGTGCTGCTGCTGGTGCTGGGCGAACCTCTGCTGCTGAGTCTGCAAAGGCTGACCTCTCTGCTGCGCTGCAGGTGCTCTGGCTGGTGCCCTCTGAGCGACTCCTCCGCCCTGAGCTGTACGGGCAAGCGCTGAAGGACAATCCTTCAGCTGGTGGTCTGCGGCGCCACACAATAAACATCTGCCCAGCCTCTTTCTGCATATGTTCCATCCGTGCCCTGGCTTCTTACAGAAAGGGCAAACGATGGGCTGCCTCTGGCCCTGCTGCTGACCCTGCCTCTGCTGCTGGGGCGCCTGCCGGAAGGGCTCCCGACCCTGACCCTGGTGCTGCTGGGTCTACTGGAATGGCCTCTTGGCTGGGCCTGCACTGCTACCTGCTCCTGAAGCATCTCTGCTCCTCTTCGTCTTCAGTTCCAAATCATTCTCAGCCCTCTGAGCGTCGCTGACAATCTGCTCGAAGGTCGCCTCGCGGTCGCTCCTAGTCAAGGACTTGACCGCCATGACCAAGCCCTTGCGAAACTTCCGCGCCTTTGCTGCCTCTGACAACCCCTCAATAAATTTGCCCAGACGGCAGAACTCCGCTGCATACTCATCCACTAGCATACTCCCCTGGACGAGCGCCTCGAACTGACTCTCTAAGGCACTGAGAGCCACGTCCGGGAAGAACTTCTCCTTGAAAAGCTTCTTGAAAGCCTCCCAAGTCAATCCCGGAGCTGCTATCCGCGAATCCTTGCGGAACCAAGTGAGGGCAAGGTCGAACATCTGGCTGCCCGCTGCCTCTATCTGCATGCTGGCTGGGATCATCGCCAGCCTGAAAATGCCCTCTATATGCTCGATCCAGTCGTCGGCGTACAGGATCCCCTTTGTGCCGCGGAACTCCTTAGGCCGCATCCTCTGAAAATCGATGATAGTACCCGGCCTAGGATACTGAGCCTGCTCTGGCTGTGGCTGGATCTGAGCCACCCTGTCGACCATTGTCATAGCCACCTGATGAGCATTCTCAATGCTCATCCTCATAACATCTGCCTGGCGGTGCTGCGCATCCATCATCTCTCGGAAGAATGCGAACAACTGCGTAGCATCCACTGGCGCAGGCGGTGGTGGAGGAGGTACCACCGGGACAACTGGGGTGACTCTCGGATCAATGGGAGTAAGGGGATCTCCGAGAGAAACTGACGCTCCCTCAACCGCAGGAGTGGCGAGTGGAGCGGTAGCGGCTGCCGGAAGTCGAGCAGGTCGAGAGGTGGCAGACCTCTCGGTGGCAGCTGCTGGGGCGGTGCGCTGAGATCTGGTCTTCGGAGGCATCCTGAACACAGATCAAAAGAAGTCAATATAGTGCATGAAACGATAACATTAATGAAGGACAGTAATATTACAAAAGAAACAATTTCAGAAAAATTAAAGATAGCAAAAGGAAGCAGGAAGGGTCCTAGTTGTGATTGAGCACACACTCTCTCAGCCTATCTCCTATATCCTATTGCAGGTAACCTAAAAAGCAGACCTGCATGGGCCACCACCAAAAACGTGTCACGACCCGCACCCGAAAATTGGGCATGAGCCGTGGGTACGTCCAGCCTACGCCGCAGAATCGGCGGTAGAACGCTGTAAAGGTCCGTTCTAGGTCAACCATATCTATCTATATCTCACAGAAAAATCCGGCATGACCTCTCCAAAAGGAGGGCAAAACCACGCAATATATATATAAAATCCTCTCCCAAAGGAGGCAACCACGCAATATATATATATCAATGATCTCAATCACAAAATCTAGAGAAAGAATATAAGCACGATATGATATAAACAAAGAAACAGAACCAAGAGAGCAAGACAATCCAAAATAATACAGTCCAAGCCAAAATAGCTACAACATCACAGCATCAAAAGAATAAGTACAGTCATCCAAAATACAAACCACTGGAAATAACCCAGGAAACCCACCTAGCTAACTAGGGTGCTATCGGCGTCTCCTCGGCGCACTCCTCCTCGATCACGGGGTCACAATAGTCGTCAACACCAGGCCCGTAGAACGTAGGGCAATAGTCCTCAGGATCCTCTGGAAAAAATATGCCCAGTCAGGACTGGAGCGAAGTACATAACTCTGAAAGCAACTCCAAATGCATGGTAAGGTGTATATGACGAGCAATAAAAAAGTAATCAAGATGCACAGGAAATAAATATATGCTGGAGCACAATAAGTAGCTGTAATGTAAACTGGAGAACAATACAAGTAGTGGAAAAGTAACTGCAGGTGAGAAACATAAATACTAGCTAAGTGCCTTGAGCACAAGTTCGTTATGTGATCGGCTTAGGTTGCACATGAAAAACACTAAGATAACTCCGTTATGCGTGAGTTGCATAACCGACATACACATGAATACTGTTTGGCTTTGATCACATAACCAACTCACTACTCCCGTCCCCCACTAATACCATTGGATCCAACCACAACACGCTACATACATGATAATAGCTCACGCACACGAAGGCGAGAGCACAATAAGCACATGATAGCACATGAGAATCAATACCCGAAGCACATGATGAAATACACGTGATAGAGTACCCACTGAACACGGTAAGGGGAATAGCATCTCATGACGGGATCCACTAGTACCAGCTCGTGTGTAACAATGTGTCAGAATCAAGTATTACAGTTCTAGAACAGGTGATATAAACGCTATCATGAAATGGAAACTATCAGAGGTAGGTACTCGCCTGATGTCCTGAGCAACTGATGAGGATCGAGATCCGGACCGGTGTCGCAGGGACCTAATGCGAAAAGCAAGGATTAAACAGGGTTCTAAGCATTTAAACTGATATAAAATAATTAAAAATAGGCTTCTAGGGCTATTCTAGGTCGAACGGGTCAAAGCGGTGAAAATCGGGTCAAAAAGTCAACCCGGGGTCCAAAAAGTCAACTAGAGTCAAAACTATGTCAAACGTTGACTTTTATGGTCAACGGGGACAATTATGGTCAAAGCTAGGCCAAACTAGGGTGCCCCTGAAATTCTAGGTCAAACCGAGCTCATTAAGCTACTAAACTCACAAACTCGCCTAATCGAGATACCGGGATACCCTCGGTATCCGATACCTCGCCCTAGGCCACGCACCCCGCCTAAACCCGCTAAAACCTATGCTAGCACGCGTAATTATATATATAAACATATAAAAATTACTCCAAGACATCTCCTAGGCTAATGCTCAAATACCCCGCTCGAAACTCAATACCTTGAATATCTCAAGGTATCGAGATACCTCGGTATCTCAAGGTATTGAGGTTTTGCTCTAAAACCCCTCTAGCTAGCTGTCTAGCTACTGATTATGCACCTAGTTATTAATCTAGGCTAGGTAATATATATATCTATTATATTTATATATATCTAAGTAGGTATCTACCTATATACATATATATCCACACAAATATACCCAAATACCCAATACCTTACCTAACATAACATATATATATATATATATATAACTTATAGGTATATAGATATCTATATCCTAGATAGGTATATCTATGTATCTAGCTATCTACCTATCTAAGTATCTATCTATCTAAATACCTAGCTATCTATCTATTAATCTAGCCATCTATCTATGTATTTATCTTATCTACCTAACTATCTATCTATTGATATATCTACTTAGCTATCTACTTATCTATATATCAATCTATCTCCTTATCTATTCCTCACCCTCACCCTGCTATTCTAGCTGCTGCTGGGGCTTACCTGGGCTGCTACTGCTGCTCCATGCTACTGCTGATGCTGCTGCTCTTGCTGATGATGCTGCTGCTACTGCAGCCTTGCTGCTGCTGCTGCAGCTTCCTGCTGCTGCTGCTGCTGCAGCTCCCTGCTGCTGCTGCCTTTGCTGCTGGCTTGCTGCCCCCCCCCCCCCCAAACCACAACACACACACACACCTATATATATATATATATATATATATATATATATATATATATATATATATATATATATATATATATATATATATATATATATATATATACATACATACATATATATCTATATATATATCAACTAGATATCTATATATATTCACACTCATCTACACACTCTAACACACACACACTAACACACTCACACACTAATACACACACACACACTCACAACACTAACAACACACACACACATAAATATATATACATAGCTATATATATATATATATATACACTTAATATATATATATATCTACACACACTCTCAACTATATATATAAATATACATACACCCAAAATATATATATACATATACACACACACAAGCACACTTACACATATACATATATATATATATATACACATAGACATATACATACACAAGCACATAGATATAAATACACACATATATATATAAATATATATACATAAACACACATACATATATATATAAATATATATATATAGATACATATACACTAACACAACACAACACACAACAACACCCAAACCACACGCCCCACTCACGCCCAACGACCCCGACACTCACCAATACCCTAAAATATATAAAATATAACTCGAAAACTCTAGCACACACTCCCCGATACTAACCCAACGCGCGCACAAGCCCGAAACGAGGAAACCAAGTCGAAATGGCCGTTCGATCATTTCGACGAACACGTGGTGCGCGGCTCTGAAAACCTCCTGAAACGCACACCAAACAAACTCGGAATCGGCCCAAAATTTACCCACGCGCTCTACACAATGTCTAGATCCTAGAAAATGTGCTCCCGCGTCGATTCTAGGTCCGTGGTGGAAACGCACACGCACTTAGAATCGGCGACGACGAAAAGCCCCAATTTTGCCCGAAACGCCCGTTTCTCCGCGACGCGGCTTCCCGTGTCCGAAATGGAGACACGCACTCACCCTCAAGACACCCGACAACGTCTACCTAGGTCCATCTAACCTAGGGCATCACCCAAAATTGGGCCAAATTCGAATTCCACCCGAATTTGACACAAAACCTAATGTCAAAGTCTCTAAACTCAACCAAACTAGTTCCAACTTCCTCCTACGGCTAGGGTTAGGGTCTAGGAGGGTTCTACAACACTAATTACACTACACAAAAATAATTAGGAAGGGGAAAGTTAGGTTTTACCTCTTGGAAGTTGGAATCCCAAGGCCAAAGTCTCACAACCCCTAGAAATCACCTCCCTCAAGCTCCAAGCCACCAAAACTAGCCTCCACACAAAGTCTAGGCTCCACACATCTAGGTTAGAGAAAATGTAAGGTTAGGGTTAGCTTAAGGAAGAAGGAATGAAAGAAGAAAGAAGAAAAATGGAAGAAGAGACTTACTTTGGAGAAGAAGGAAGAATGAAGAAGAAGTGGAGAAGAAGAAATGAAGAAGAAGAAGTAGAATGAAGAGAATGGCTGCTGCTCCTTGCTGTGGTCGCTGGTTTGCACGGGTGGGGGGGTAGGTAGGGGCCGGCCAAGTAATTAAATAGGGGTTTACACAAGTCCAAATGACCAAAATGCCCTCCCGAAACTCGGTTTTGGGTTTCGGGTTCCAAAAACACTCAAACTAACTCCAAATCTCTCCAACTAACCTCCTAAAAATAAAATAAATATTTCTAAGCCCCAAAATAATTCTCACAAGGGTGTGGGCTGGGTCGGACATGGGTCCACTAGGGTCTGACATGGGTCCAGGCTAGCCAAAACCCTAAAACAATCATTAAAAAAATATTACAAGCACTAAATAAATATAAATATAATTAATTAAATACAAACCACTATTTATCAAACAAAAAAAAAATACCCTATTTTCTAGAATTGGGTAGTGACAAGTCTACCCTCCTTAAAATAATTTCGTCTTCGAAATTAAAAGACGAAACTAGGACAGGAATGTAAGAAAGAACCATACCTCAGGGCTCGAAGAGATAGGGGTATCGCTTGCGCATTTCATCCTCCCTCTCCCAGGTCGACTCCCCTGGAGAGTGATGCCTCCACGCGACGCGAACCAAGGGAATAGTCTGGTTCCTCAACACCTTCTCTCGCCGATCCAGAATCTCCACCGGCTGCTCTGGATAGCTAAGAGTAGGGCCCACTGCGATCTCCGAGTGATCCAATACGTGACTGGGATCCGCCACGTACCGTCTCAACTGCGACACGTGGAACACATCATGAACTCCCTCCAGCGTAGGCGGCAACTCAAGCCTATACGCCACGGCGCCGACCCTCTCGAGGACACGGAAGGGTCCGACGAAACGTGGGCTAAGCTTCCCGCCTCCACCGAAGCGAATAGTGCCCCGCGTCGGAGAAATCCTCAGGAACACCAGATCTCCAACCTAGCACAAACAAGGTCTCTGCACTTAGTCTAAAACAAGCAATCACAAACAAACACAAGAACAAAATCTAGATTCTAAGCTATACCTCAAACTCCAAAGGTCTCCGGTGGCTATCGGCCCAATGCCGCTGCCTGTCCTGCGCCACCCGAAGTCTATCTCTAATGAGCTTGACCTTCTCCGCTACATCAACCACCATCTCCGGGCCAAGCAAAGCTCTCTCACCTACATCATCCCATGACAACGGAGTGCGACACCTCCGTCCATACAATGCCTCAAAAGGTGACATCTCGATACTGGCTTGGTAGCTGTTGTTGTAAGCAAACTCTACCAAGTGCAAGTGATCCTCCCAAGAGCCTCTGAAATCCAAAACACAAGTGCGAAGCATGTCCTCAAGTGTCTGAATGGTCCTCTCTGACTGACCATCTGTCTGTGGGTGATACGCACTACTAAACTTGAGCTGGGTGCCCAAGCTAGCCTGCAGACTCCTCCAGAAATGCGAAGTGAAGCGACTGTCCCGATCTGATACTATGCTCACTGGAACTCCATGCAGTCTGACTATCTGGCGCACATACATCTCTGCTAGTCTCTCTGTAGACATACCCACTTTGAATGGTAGAAAGTGGGCCGATTTGGTCAACCTGTCCACGATGACCCAAATCGCATCCTTCCCGCCTGGAGAACGGGGAAGTCCAGAAACAAAATCCATGGTCACATGCTCCCATTTCCACTCCGAAATGGGTAGCGGCTGGAGTAAACCTCCTGGCCTCTGCCTCTCCGCCTTCACCTGCTGGCACACTAAGCATCGGGATACGAAGCGTGCTACCTCCCGCTTCATCCCGTACCACCATACGTGCTGTCTCAGATCTCTATACATCTTGTTGGCACCTGGATGCATAGAGTACTGGGATCGATGCGCCTCCTGGAGAACCTCCTCGCGCAACGACCCACTCGGCACACACAACCTGGTACCGTGCCGCAAAGAACCATCATCAGCAATGGTGAAGTCATCTGATAAACCCATCTGAACCTGCTCCCTGATGCTCCTCAGGGACTCATTCTCAAACTGTGTAGCCCGGATCTGGTCTACCAACTATGACTGAATCTGCAGTCCCCACATCTGCATCTCAACTCCAGGCACTATCACCTCAATGCCCAAGCTCTCTAGATCTGCTAGAAGATAACGATCTGTAGTCAGGCACATAGCTACCGGATACCTGCTCAATGCATCCGCAACTACGTTTGCCTTCCCTGGATGATACTGCAACGATATGTCGAAGTCTTTCATCAGCTCCAACCATCTCCTCTGCCATGTTCAGCTCTTTTTGGGTAAACACATACTTCAAGCTCTTGTGGTCTGTGAAGATCTCCACACGCTCTCCGTATAAATAGTGTTTCCACAACTTCAGAGCAAAGATAACCGCTGCCAACTCCAAATCGTGGGTAGGGTAGTTCTTCTCATGAAGACGTAATTGCCTGGAAGCATAGGCAATCACCCTCCCATTCTGCTACAACACACAACCCAGTCCCTTCCCCGATGCATCACTATAGATAGTGAATCCTCCAGAACCTGATGGCAACGTCAACACTGGAGCTGTCGTCAACCTCCTTTTCAGCTCATCAAAGGCGATCTGGCACTCCTCTGACCAAACAAACTCCACGTCCTTCCGGGTCAGCCTAGACAACGGCTCTGCAATCCGGGAAAAATCCTGAACAAATCTCCTGTAGTAGCCTGCCAGTCCCAAGAAACTCCTGACCTCGGCTACTGAACTCGGAGCACTCCATGCCTCAACTGCCATGATCTTTCTCGGATCCACCGAGATACCCTCTCCAGTCACCACATGACCAAGGAATTCAACCTTGTCAAGGAAGAACTCACACTTCGAAAGCTTTCCATAAAGCTTCTCCCTCCTGAGAGTCTCCAGCACTATCCTCAGATGCTCCTCGTGCTCCTCTGGGGTCTTCGAATACACCAAGATGTCATCTATAAACACCACCACAAACCTGTCCAGATGCTGATGGAACACCTTGTTCATCAGATTCATGAACACTACCGGGGCATTAGTCAACCCAAACGACATCACCAAGAACTCATACTGTCCATATCTGGTCCGAAAAGCTGTCTTCGGAATATCCTCCTTCCTGACTTTCACCTGGTGGTAGCCTGTCCTCAGATCAATCCTGGAAAACACCCTCGCTCCGCTCAACTGGTCAAAAAGATTATCAATACGCGGCAGCGGATACTTGTTCTTGATTGTGAGGTTGTTCAGAGCCCTGTAGTCGATACACATCCGTATCGACCCATCCTTCTTCGGCACAAAAAGTACCGGAGCACCCCACGGAGAAGAACTAGATCTGATAAATTCCTTGTCCTGAAGCTCATCCACCTGCTTCTTCAACTCTACCAGCTCACTGTTGCTGACTCTATAGACGTGCTGGGATATCTGCTCCGCGCCTGGCACCAAGTCTATAAAGAACTCCACATCTCTGTCCGGAGGTAACCCTGGCAACTCCTCCGGAAAGACATCCATATACTCCTCTATCAGTGGATGTAGCGACCTCGGCTCTACCACCAGGGCTCCGCAGAAGACTCCCTCGGTCTGCTCCGCTGCTCCTCTGGCAAACTGAAACTCTGGCTCACCTGGCGGACTAAACAAAACTCTGCCTCCACGACAATCTATACTAGCACAATGCGTACTCAACCAATCCATCTCGAGTACAATATCGTAGCTCGGAAGTGGCATTACTAGTAGGCACACACTCAACTCCCGGCCTCCCAAGGTAACTCTCCGGTCTCTGCAGACATCACGGACTAGGATGATACCACCCCCGGTCGTGATCTTGCAGAGTCTAGCTAAAGGTTCAGCAACAAGATGGTGTCTAACAACAAAAGATACAGACACAAAGCTATGGGAAGCACCGGAATCAAATAAAGCAAGTGCTGGAATGGAATCAAGGAGAACAGAACCTGAGATAACGTCACCAACTGGCTCGGCCTCGTCCACTGTCAGGGCAAAAGCTCGCCCCTGCTGTCCTCCTCGGTGCTGCTGCTGGTGCTGGGCGAACCTCTGCTGCTGAGTCTGCAAAGGCTGACCTCTCTGCTGCGCTGCAGGTGCTCTGGCTGGTGCCCTCTGAGCGACTCCTCCGCCCTGAGCTGTATGGGCAAGCGCTGAAGGACAATCCTTCAGCTGGTGGTCTGCGGCGCCACACAATAAACATCTGCCCAGCCTCTTTCTGCATATGTTCCATCCGTGCCCTGGCTTCTTACAGAAAGGGCAAACGATGGGCTGCCTCTGGCCCTGCTGCTGACCCTGCCTCTGCTGCTGGGGCGCCTGCCGGAAGGGCTCCCGACCCTGACCCTGGTGCTGCTGGGTCTACTGGAATGGCCTCTTGGCTGGGTCTGCACTGCTACCTGCTCCTGAAGCATCTCTGCTCCTCTTCGTCTTCAGTTCCAAATCATTCTCAGCCCTCTGAGCGTCGCTGACAATCTGCTCGAAGGTCGCCTCGCGGTCGCTCCTAGTCAAGGACTTGACCGCCATGACCAAGCCCTTGCGAAACTTTCGCGCCTTTGCTGCCTCTGACAACCCCTCAATAAATTTGCCCAGACGGCAGAACTCCGCTGCATACTCATCCACTAGCATACTCCCCTGGACGAGCGCCTCGAACTGACTCTCTAAGGCACTGAGAGCCACGTCCGGGAAGAACTTCTCCTTGAAAAGCTTCTTGAAAGCCTCCCAAGTCAATCCCGGAGCTGCTATCCGCGAATCCTTGCGGAACCAAGTGAGGGCAAGGTCGAACATCTGGCTGCCCGCTGCCTCTATCTGCATGCTGGCTGGGATCATCGCCAGCCTGAAAATGCCCTCTATATGCTCGATCCAGTCGTCGGCGTACAGGATCCCCTTTGTGCCGCGGAACTCCTTAGGCCGCATCCTCTGAAAATCGATGATAGTACCCGGCCTAGGATACTGAGCCTGCTCTGGCTGTGGCTGGATCTGAGCCACCCTGTCGACCATTGTCATAGCCACCTGATGAGCATTCTCAATGCTCATCCTCATAACATCTGCCTGGCGGTGCTGCGCATCCATCATCTCTCGGAAGAATGCGAACAACTGCGTAGCATCCACTGGCGCAGGCGGTGGTGGAGGAGGTACCACCGGGACAACTGGGGTGACTCTCGGATCAATGGGAGTAAGGGGATCTCCGAGAGAAACTGACGCTCCCTCAACCGCAGGAGTGGCGAGTGGAGCGGTAGCGGCTGCCGGAAGTCGAGCAGGTCGAGAGGTGGCAGACCTCTCGGTGGCAGCTGCTGGGGCGGTGCGCTGAGATCTGGTCTTCGGAGGCATCCTGAACACAGATCAAAAGAAGTCAATATAGTGCATGAAACGATAACATCAATGAAGGACAGTAATATTACAAAAGAAACAATTTCAGAAAAATTAAAGATAGCAAAAGGAAGCAGGAAGGGTCCTAGTTGTGATTGAGCACACACTCTCTCAGCCTATCTCCTATATCCTATTGCAGGTAACCTAAAAAGCAGACCTGCATGGGCCACCACCAAAAACGTGTCACGACCCGCACCCGAAAATTGGGCATGAGCCGTGGGTACGTCCAGCCTACGCCGCAGAATCGGCGGTAGAACGCTGTAAAGGTCCGTTCTAGGTCAACCATATCTATCTATATCTCACAGAAAAATCCGGCATGACCTCTCCAAAAGGAGGGCAAAACCACGCAATATATATATAAAATCCTCTCCCAAAGGAGGCAACCACGCAATATATATATATCAATGATCTCAATCACAAAATCTAGAGAAAGAATATAAGCACGATATGATATAAACAAAGAAACAGAACCAAGAGAGCAAGACAATCCAAAATAATACAGTCCAAGCCAAAATAGCTACAACATCACAGCATCAAAAGAATAAGTACAGTCATCCAAAATACAAACCACTGGAAATAACCCAGGAAACCCACCTAGCTAACTAGGGTGCTATCGGCGTCTCCTCGGCGCACTCCTCCTCGATCACGGGGTCACAATAGTCGTCAACACCAGGCCCGTAGAACGTAGGGCAATAGTCCTCAGGATCCTCTGGAAAAAATATGCCCAGTCAGGACTGGAGCGAAGTACATAACTCTGAAAGCAACTCCAAATGCATGGTAAGGTGTATATGACGAGCAATAAAAAAGTAATCAAGATGCACAGGAAATAAATATATGCTGGAGCACAATAAGTAGCTGTAATGTAAACTGGAGAACAATACAAGTAGTGGAAAAGTAACTGCAGGTGAGAAACATGAATACTAGCTAAGTGCCTTGAGCACAAGTTCGTTATGTGATCGGCTTAGGTTGCACATGAAAAACACTAAGATAACTCCGTTATGCGTGAGTTGCATAACCGACATACACATGAATACTGTTTGGCTTTGATCACATAACCAACTCACTACTCCCGTCCCCCACTAATACCATTGGATCCAACCACAACACGCTACATACATGATAATAGCTCGCGCACACGAAGGCGAGAGCACAATAAGCACATGATAGCACATGAGAATCAATACCCGAAGCACATGATGAAATACACGTGATAGAGTACCCACTGAACACGGTAAGGGGAATAGCATCTCATGACGGGATCCACTAGTACCAGCTCGTGTGTAACAATGTGTCAGAATCAAGTATTACAGTTCTAGAACAGGTGATATAAACGCTATCATGAAATGGAAACTATCAGAGGTAGGTACTCGCCTGATGTCCTGAGCAACTGATGAGGATCGAGATCCGGACCGGTGTCGCAGGGACCTAATGCGAAAAGCAAGGATTAAACAGGGTTCTAAGCATTTAAACTGATATAAAATAATTAAAAATAGGCTTCTAGGGCTATTCTAGGTCGAACGGGTCAAAGCGGTGAAAATCGGGTCAAAAAGTCAACCCGGGGTCCAAAAAGTCAACTAGAGTCAAAACTATGTCAAACGTTGACTTTTATGGTCAACGGGGACAATTATGGTCAAAGCTAGGCCAAACTAGGGTGCCCCTGAAATTCTAGGTCAAACCGAGCTCATTAAGCTACTAAACTCACAAACTCGCCTAATCGAGATACCGGGATACCCTCGGTATCCGATACCTCGCCCTAGGCCACGCACCCCGCCTAAACCCGCTAAAACCTATGCTAGCACGCGTAATTATATATATAAACATATAAAAATTACTCCAAGACATCTCCTAGGCTAATGCTCAAATACCCCGCTCGAAACTCAATACCTTGAATATCTCAAGGTATCGAGATACCTCGGTATCTCAAGGTATTGAGGTTTTGCTCTAAAACCCCTCTAGCTAGCTGTCTAGCTACTGATTATGCACCTAGTTATTAATCTAGGCTAGGTAATATATATATCTATTATATTTATATATATCTAAGTAGGTATCTACCTATATACATATATATCCACACAAATATACCCAAATACCCAATACCTTACCTAACATAACATATATATATATATATATAACTTATAGGTATATAGATATCTATATCCTAGATAGGTATATCTATGTATCTAGCTATCTACCTATCTAAGTATCTATCTATCTAAATACCTAGCTATCTATCTATTAATCTAGCCATCTATCTATGTATTTATCTTATCTACCTAACTATCTATCTATTGATATATCTACTTAGCTATCTACTTATCTATATATCAATCTATCTCCTTATCTATTCCTCACCCTCACCCTGCTATTCTAGCTGCTGCTGGGGCTTACCTGGGCTGCTACTGCTGCTCCATGCTACTGCTGATGCTGCTGCTCTTGCTGATGATGCTGCTGCTACTGCAGCCTTGCTGCTGCTGCTGCAGCTTCCTGCTGCTGCTGCTGCTGCAGCTCCCTGCTGCTGCTGCCTTTGCTGCTGGCTTGCTGCCCCCCCCCCAAACCACAACACACACACACACCTATATATATATATATATATATATATATATATATATATATATATATATATATATATATATATATATATATATATATATACATACATACATATATATCTATATATATATCAACTAGATATCTATATATATTCACACTCATCTACACACTCTAACACACACACACTAACACACTCACACACTAATACACACACACACACTCACAACACTAACAACACACACACACATAAATATATATACATAGCTATATATATATATATATATACACTTAATATATATATATATCTACACACACTCTCAACTATATATATAAATATACATACACCCAAAATATATATATACATATACACACACACAAGCACACTTACACATATACATATATATATATATATACACATAGACATATACATACACAAGCACATAGATATAAATACACACATATATATATAAATATATATACATAAACACACATACATATATATATAAATATATATATATAGATACATATACACTAACACAACACAACACACAACAACACCCAAACCACACGCCCCACTCACGCCCAACGACCCCGACACTCACCAATACCCTAAAATATATAAAATATAACTCGAAAACTCTAGCACACACTCCCCGATACTAACCCAACGCGCGCACAAGCCCGAAACGAGGAAACCAAGTCGAAATGGCCGTTCGATCATTTCGACGAACACGTGGTGCGCGGCTCTGAAAACCTCCTGAAACGCACACCAAACAAACTCGGAATCGGCCCAAAATTTACCCACGCGCTCTACACAATGTCTAGATCCTAGAAAATGTGCTCCCGCGTCGATTCTAGGTCCGTGGTGGAAACGCACACGCACACGCACTTAGAATCGGCGACGACGAAAAGCCCCAATTTTGCCCGAAACGCCCGTTTCTCCGCGACGCGGCTTCCCGTGTCCGAAATGGAGACACGCACTCACCCTCAAGACACCCGACAACGTCTACCTAGGTCCATCTAACCTAGGGCATCACCCAAAATTGGGCCAAATTCGAATTCCACCCGAATTTGACACAAAACCTAATGTCAAAGTCTCTAAACTCAACCAAACTAGTTCCAACTTCCTCCTACGGCTAGGGTTAGGGTCTAGGAGGGTTCTACAACACTAATTACACTACACAAAAATAATTAGGAAGGGGAAAGTTAGGTTTTACCTCTTGGAAGTTGGAATCCCAAGGCCAAAGTCTCACAACCCCTAGAAATCACCTCCCTCAAGCTCCAAGCCACCAAAACTAGCCTCCACACAAAGTCTAGGCTCCACACATCTAGGTTAGAGAAAATATAAGGTTAGGGTTAGCTTAAGGAAGAAGGAATGAAAGAAGAAAAATGGAAGAAGAGACTTACTTTGGAGAAGAAGGAAGAATGAAGAAGAAGTGGAGAAGAAGAAATGAAGAAGAAGAAGTAGAATGAAGAGAATGGCTGCTGCTCCTTGCTGTGGTCGCTGGTTTGCACGGGTGGGGGGGGGGGGGTAGGTAGGGGCCGGCCAAGTAATTAAATAGGGGTTTACACAAGTCCAAATGACCAAAATGCCCTCCCGAAACTCGGTTTTGGGTTTCGGGTTCAAAAAACACTCAAACTAACTCCAAATCTCTCCAACTAACCTCCTAAAAATAAAATAAATATTTCTAAGCCCCAAAATAATTCTCACAAGGGTGTGGGCTGGGTCGGACATGGGTCCACTAGGGTCTGACATGGGTCCAGGCTAGCCAAAACCCTAAAACAATCATTAAAAAAATATTACAAGCACTAAATAAATATAAATATAATTAATTAAATACAAACCACTATTTATCAAACAAAAAAAAAATACCCTATTTTCTAGAATTGGGTAGTGACAAGTCTACCCTCCTTAAAATAATTTCGTCCTCGAAATTAAAAGACGAAACTAGGACAGGAATGCAAGAAAGAACCATACCTCAGGGCTCGAAGAGATAGGGGTATTGCTCGCGCATTTCATCCTCCCTCTCCCAGGTCGACTCCCCTGGAGAGTGATGCCTCCACGCGACGCGAACCAAGGGAATAGTCTGGTTCCTCAACACCTTCTCTCGCCGATCCAGAATCTCCACCGGCTGCTCTGGATAGCTAAGAGTAGGGCCCACTGCGATCTCCGAGTGATCCAATACGTGACTGGGATCCGCCACGTACCGTCTCAACTGCGACACGTGGAACACATCATGAACTCCCTCCAGCGTAGGCGGCAACTCAAGCCTATACGCCACGGCGCCGACCCTCTCGAGGACACGGAAGGGTCCGACGAAACGTGGGCTAAGCTTCCCGCCTCCACCGAAGCGAATAGTGCCCCGCGTCGGAGAAATCCTCAGGAACACCAGATCTCCAACCTAGCACAAACAAGGTCTCTGCACTTAGTCTAAAACAAGCAATCACAAACAAACACAAGAATAAAATCTAGATTCTAAGCTATACCTCAAACTCCAAAGGTCTCCGGTGGCTATCGGCCCAATGCCGCTGCCTGTCCTGCGCCACCCGAAGTCTATCTCTAATGAGCTTGACCTTCTTCGCTGCATCAACCACCATCTCCGGGCCAAGCAAAGCTCTCTCACCTACATCATCCCATGACAACGGAGTGCGACACCTCCGTCCATACAACGCCTCAAAAGGTGACATCTCGATACTGGCTTGGTAGCTGTTGTTGTAAGCAAACTCTACCAAGTACAAGTGATCCTCCCAAGAGCCTCTGAAATCCAAAACACAAGTGCGAAGCATGTCCTCAAGTGTCTGAATGGTCCTCTCTGACTGACCATCTGTCTGTGGGTGATACGCACTACTAAACTTGAGCTGGGTGTCCAAGCTAGCCTGCAGACTCCTCCAGAAATACGAAGTGAAGCGACTGTCCCGATCTGATACTATGCTCACTGGAACTCCATGCAGTCTGACTATCTGGCGCACATACATCTCTGCTAGTCTCTCTGTAGACGTACCCACTTTGAATGGTAGAAAGTGGGCCGATTTGGTCAACCTGTCCACGATGACCCAAATCGCATCCTTCCCGCCTGGAGAACGGGAAAGTCCAGAAACAAAATCCATGGTCACATGCTCCCATTTCCACTCCGGAATGGGTAGCGGCTGGAGTAAACCTCCTGGCCTCTGCCTCTCCGCCTTCACCTGCTGGCACACTAAGCATCGGGATACGAAGCGTGCTACCTCCCGCTTCATCCCGTACCACCATACGTGCTGTCTCAGATCTCTATACATCTTGTTGGCACCTGGATGCATAGAGTACTGGGATCGATGCGCCTCCTGGAGAACCTCCTCGCGCAACGACCCACTCGGCATACACAACCTGGTACCGTGCCGTAAAGAACCATCATCAGCAATGGTGAAGTCATCTGATAAACCCATCTGAACCTGCTCCCTGATGCTCCTCAGGGACTCATCCTCAAACTGTGTAGCCCGGATCCGGTCTACCAACTCTGACTGAATCTGCAGTCCCCACATCTGCATCTCAACTCCAGGCACTATCACCTCAATGCCCAAGCTCTCTAGATCTGCCAGAAGATAACGATCTGTAGTCAGGCACATAGCTACCGGATACCTGCTCAATGCATCCGCAACTACGTTTGCCTTCCCTGGATGATACTGTAACGATATGTCGAAGTCTTTCATCAGCTCCAACCATCTCCTCTGCCATGTTCAGCTCTTTTTGGGTAAACATATACTTCAAGCTCTTGTGTTCTGTGAAGATCTCCACACGCTCTCCGTATAAATAGTGTTTCCATAACTTCAGAGCAAAGATGAACACTGCCAACTCCAAATCGTGGGTAGGGTAGTTCTTCTCATGAGGACGTAATTGCCTGGAAGCATAGGCAATCACCCTCCCATTTTGCTGCAACACACAACCCAGTCCCTTCCCCGATGCATCACTATAGATAGTGAATCCTCCAGAACCTGATGGCAACGTCAACACTGGAGCTGTCGTCAACCTCCTTTTCAGCTCATCAAAGGCGATCTGGCACTCGCATGATGTCTCCATATCCTTTTCTCGTTCCCAGGTGGATTCACCTGGTGCATGATGTCTCCATACAACACGAACTAGAGGGATAGTCTGGCCTCGCAACACTTTCTTGCTTCGGTCCAGGATCTCTACAGGTTCCTCCTGGTATGATAAGCTCGGCCCGATGGTGATCTCTGAATAGTCCAGCACATGACTCGAGTCTGGAATGTACCTCCTCAGATGAGATACGTGGAAGACGTCATGTACTCCCTCCATGGTCTGAGGTAGAGCTAGCCTGTAAGCAACTTCTCCGACGCGTTGCAACACATCGAAGGGTCCAATGTACCTTGGACTCAGTTTTCCTCTTCCTCCAAATCTGATAGTTCCTCTGGTAGATCTTCAAGAATACATGCTCTCCCACTTGGAACTCTAGAGGTCGGCGATGAATGTTGGCCCAGTGCTTCTGTCTGTCTTGTGCAGCTCGTAGGTGTCCCTGGATCTTCTTTACTTTCTCCACCGTACAAACAATCAGTTCTGGTCCCAAGATCAGTCTCTCGCCAACATCGCTCCAGCATACTGGGGAATGATATTTTCTTCCATACAAAGCTTCAAAGGGAGCCATTTGAATGCTCGCTTGATAGCTGTTGTTGTAAAAAAATTCTACCAGATGTAGATGATCTTCCCATGATCCGCTGAAATCAAGCATACAGGCTCTCAGCATATCTTCTAGGGTCTGGATGGTGTGCTCTGACTGGCCATCTGTCTGCGGATGGTACGAGGTGCTGAACTTGAGGCGGGTACCAAGACTTTCTTGCATACTTCACCAAAAGTAAGATGTAAACCTCGTATCTCTGTCAGACACTATGCTGACTGGTACTCCATGCAGACGTACTATCTCTTTCATGTACATGTCCGCCAAGACTTCGGTAGATTGTCCGACTCTGAAAGGTAGGAAATGAGCAGCCTTTGTGAGTCTGTCTACGATCACCCATACAGCATTACGACCACTGGGACTTCTTGGGAAGCCCGTAACAAAGTCCATCGTAATGTGTTTCCATTTCCACTTGGGTATTGGGAGGGGTTGAAGTAGACCTGCTGATCTCTGAAGTTCAGCCTTAACTTGCTGACACACCAGGCACTTTGCCACAAAGCGTGCTATCTCTCGCTTCATTCCATGCCACCAGTAGTATTGTCGCAGATCTTTGTACATCTTTGTGCCTCCAGGATGTATAGAGTATGTTGAGCTATGAACTTCTGACATCAGCTCCTCACGAAGTTCTCCATTTGGAACATAAAGACGTTCTCCACATCTTAGGGTCCCATCTTCGTGTATGCGACATCCTGTCTGGATTCCAGCCTCTGTTCTTTGTCGAAGCCTCTGAAATCTTGTATCTGTTGGTAGTGCAGCCTTGATTCTTTCGAATAATGTTGATTGTAGCTGGTAGTTTGACAATTGGCCGTCAATTCTTGTCATAATGACCTTTATTCCCAACTTTTCTAGATCTTTCAATAGACCTGGTTGGGTGATCATAAAGAATGCCGAGGGTCTTCTGCTTAGAGCATCAGCTACTACATTAGCCTTCCCAGGATGGTACTGCAGATCGATCTCGAAATCCGTCATCACTTTAAGCCATCGTCTTTGTCTCAGGTTTAAGTCTTTCTGAGTGTAGACATATTTCAAGCTTTTGTGATCGGTAAAAATCTCTACTCGTTCGCCGTATAGATAGTGTCTCCATAGCTTCAGGGCAAAGATGACAAGCTCCAGGTCGTGAGTGGGGTAATTCTTCTCATGAGTCATCAACTGTCTTGAGGCATAAGCTACAACCTTCCCATGTTGCATTAAGACACAACCAAATCCTTTTCCGGATGCATCGCTATAGATTACGAAACCTCCGGATCCAGATGGTATAGTCAAGATGGGGGCAGTAGTCAGACGCTTCTTCAACTCATCAAAAGCTGTCTGGCATTCTTCAGACCATATGAACTTCTGCTCCTTGCGGGTAAGACGAGTAATCGGCTCCGCGATTCTTGCAAAGTTTTCTATGAACCTTCGGTAATATCTGGCAAGTCCTAGAAAGCCTCTCACCTCTGAGACGTTGGTCGGGGTTGGCCATGTCTCTACAGATGAAATCTTTGCTGGGTCCACCGAGATGCCTTCTCCTGTGATAACATGTCCAAGAAAAGTGACACGATCAAGGAAGAACTCGCACTTGCTCATCTTAGCGTAAAGGCTCTCCCGTCTTAGCGTTTCTAGCACCAGCCTCAAGTGCTCTTCATGCTCCTCGTGGCTCTTTGAATACACCAAGATATCGTCGATGAAGACTACTACGAACTGGTCCAGATATTGGTGGAAGACTCTGTTCATCAGTTTCATGAATACAGCAGGTGCATTAGTCAGTCCAAACGGCATCACCAGGAACTCGTAGTGACCATAACGAGTCCTGAATGCTGTCTTTGGAATATCTTCTCTCCGTACCTTGACCTGATGATAGCCTGATCTCAAGTCTATCTTTGAGAATACCACAGCTCCTGTTAGTTGATCGAACAGGTCGTCAATTCTCGGCAAGGGGTACTTGTTTTTTATTGTCAGAGCGTTGAGGGCTCTGTAATCAATACACATACGATATGTTCTGTCCTTCTCTGGTACAAACAACACTGGTGCTCCCCAGGGTGATACACTAGGACGAACAAATCCCTTGATCTGTAATTCCTCCAATTGAAGCTTCAGCTCGTCAAGATCCTTCTTCGCCAGTCGATACACATTTGAGGATACTGGTGCAGCTCCGGGTATCAGCTCAATAGTGAACTCTACTTCTCTGTCAGGCGGTAGGCCTGACAATTCCTCCGAGAATACGTCTACGAACTCTGCTACAATTGATGGGAGTGCTGTTTCCATCGCCATGTAAGCTCTAAGAGTCTGGCCTACTCCTTGCTCGATAGTGCCTCGTACATATTCGAACTCCGGGTGACCTGGGGGTCTAAAGATAACACTTCCCTTTCGACAGTCTAGGACAGCATTGTTCTGGCTTAGCCAGTCCATGCCTAAGATAACATCAAAATATGGCATTGGAAGTACCAAAAATTGCGTTCTTAGTCCTCTACTACAAACGACTACCGAGCATATTTCACTAATGTTGGTAACTGGAACAATGCCTCCTCCGGTAAGTATCTTCCAACACTTAGGCAGTGGGGAAGTGGCTAGTTTGTGCATGGCTACAAAACTACTAGATATAAAAGACAGTGTAGCCCCAGAATCGAATAATACGGTTGCAGATAATGATGCAACTAAAATGGTACCTGTGATGGTTTCACCTTCTGGCTCTTCTGCAACTGCAGCTAACGTAAAGGCCTGTCCGTGCCTTTGTCCTCCAAATTGTTGTCTAGCCTTGTTGAACTGGGCCTCCTGTGTAGCCAGGGGTGCTCCTCTCTGATAACCTCCAGATGTGGAGGGTAGCGTCTTCTGGGCTTGCGCTCCTGGCTTCTGCCCGTGCTGAGGTGCTGTATCTTTGCGTTGTGGGCAGTCTCTGGCCATATGCTAGCTAGCTCCATATACTAGGCATAATCCTAGCTTCTTTCTGCAGTTATTGGCAAAATGTCCCTTCTTGCCACAAAAGTGACAAGTCGGGAGCTCCTTCTTCTGGTAAGGCCCCGTCGTCTGCTGCGTCTGATGTTGTGGACGACGGATAGGTCCTCCTGCTCCTTGCTGGTTTTTGGCCGGAAAGGTTGGATTAGAGCGTCTTGCTCCTCGGCCAATTGCTTCTTGCTCCCTTGCTTCTGTAAGAACCTCGTTGTAGGAGATCCTTGACTGCATCGTCATGTACCGCTGGAGCTCGTAGGTGAGGCCGTGGTGGAATCTTCTAGCCTTCTCCAGCTCGTTCGGTATCAGAACAGCACCGAAACGACTTAGTCTACTGAACTCCGCGTCGTAGGCGTCAACAGTCATGTTTCCTTGCTCCAGGTGCAGGAACTGGGAGTATAAGGTATTTTGGACTGTTGCTGGGAAGTACTTGGCATTGAAGTGCTCCAAGAATTATTCCCAAGTCTGGTCTTTGTCGACGCTACGCTCTATAGATTCCCACCAGTGATGGGCGTTGCCGAGAAGTTGGGCCCTCACGGCGGTCATCCATAGGTCAGGGGAGAGTTGTGATCCTTCCAGCAGCATTTCGGTGTTGGAGATCCAGTCGGAGATCTCCTCTGGAGTTTCGCTGCCTTTAAAGGTCCTCGGGCTCATCTGGCGGAAGCCTCGGACTGTGCCTATTGGCTGGACAGGTGCTGGTGCCGGGGCAGTGGTTCTCTCCAAAGCCGTCATCAAAGTCTGTCGCAGGACTTCAGTCTGTTGCCACTGAGACTGTCTCAGGACCTCAGTCTGTTGCCATTGCGTCTGTAACATAGCTTAGAGGAACTGCAACATTTGAGGTTGACCCTCAAGCTGTGGTATCAGGGCAGGAAGGGCTGGAGGTGGTGGCAAAGGTGTCTCCGGCTGCGGTGTTGGTGTTGTCTCCTGGTTAGAGTTCTGGTGATTGGACGCGGTTCCTTGGACACTTGGCGAAGGGTCTGTTGCTTGGTCAGTCCCATTATTCGCAGATTTCCCGGGTATGTCCATATTTCTGAAGAAAATAGAATAATTAGAAAAACACGAATGAAATAATAAATGATAATCAAGCAGGATGCAAATAATAAAATAAAAAAAATAATAGTTAAGGATGGTGTCAGTGTGGATGAGACCTAGTATTCCTATCCTATTGCAGGCTTGCTGGGCATGTCATCATACCACTAGCAATAAAAACTAGACCTGCATGGGCCACCACTAAAACCATGTCACACCCCAGTCCCAAAATGTCAGGAACTAGGCCACGTGTCACTGGCCAGCTGACACGTCACTAAGGGTTTAATCCAATATAATGGACCCAAAGAAACGTGCTACGCTGTCCTAAAATACTACAAGTCTAATACAGGTAATTCTATCTCATCCACAAAAAAATATCAGGAAAATAAGTGCTGAATATATATAAAAGCTGAGTCTGATATAGTATACATCTGGTGGGGACGAGCCCACTACAAAAGCTAATAATAGCGCAGAAAAATAAGATAGACTAAGTAGCGTCTATCTGGGAAACAGCTCCATCTCCAAGTGGGCAAGCCTCTAGGGTCAGGCATAATCTGAGGGTGTCTCCTCTAGCTCCTCCTCGGTAGCACATCTAGCCTCCTGATCAGGTCCGTATACCGTGGGGTAGAAAGCCTCGTCTAGATCTGGCAGGGAACCAGGTCCTCAGTGGGACGTAACAAGATACAAAAAAATGACATGCCATGTATGTAAATACTGAATAAATAAATAAATAAACACAGGGTGCTAACCATCTAAGTGAAATACAAATAAAGATCTTGTAGTACGCATGGGAATGTGTCGGCTAGACATATGCTGACTTAATTCACCAATCGTGGTGACTGGCTAGTATATGTGTCATATGCCCCCTGACTCAAGGGCACTCTGCAATCGACCATCTCCGAGGAGCATGGTACGAAGGTATAAAACATACAAGGAGGGGGTGTCCCATACGTCTACTAGTTATCTTTCCCACCCAATGTAACTAAATGTCAAGTCGTACTTTTTCTGATTTATTGCTAAGCCGTGATGCTGGTCATACGTACTGGAAGCTAATTAAATACGCAGCTCGCATCCTAATATGTATTGCAACCTTGTTGCGTGTTCCCGTGATAGGGTCTAAGAGAATATCAGGATACCCTCACAGTTATTTGGTAAGTCTGTAAACTAAGTTATTTACACTACGTGTCAACGTATTTGTTGACTGTACCCAAGGCAATCTCAGGTACTCATATTCATATGAAATTCAGGAACAATAACATAAAACAATATTTTGAATTTAAACAGTAATCTTGGCAAGGTATACTTGCCTACTCCCTGATTATGTGGAAAACCTGATCTCACAGTCAGGTTTGAAGGTGCTTGTGACAGGGGGTCACTGGCTGTGCTGAAGATGTTTTCTGTTAAAACATACAGGGTTCGTGAATATCAGGGGTATAATATAAAAGTACATAAATACTTATGTACATATATGACAATATATATATAGAATACACATATATATAGAGTATATATATACATATAGATATAGTATATAGTAGTAGTATATATATAGCATATATATATATAAATATAATGCAGGAATGTAAATACGTATACCTATATACCGTATATCCAGTATTATATATATATATATATATATATATATATATATATATATATATATATATATATATATATATATATATATATATATATATATATATAATAACTATATGTATATATAATACATATATATATATATATATATATATATATATATATATATATATATATATATATATATATATATATATATAAAGTAAAAACAAGTGCAGAATGTAAATATACATATTTATATATATATATATATATATGCTGTATTATCCAGCACTACATTATATAGTATATATTATATGTAGATAATATATATTTATAGATATTTATTTATACATATATATATATATATATATATATATATATATATATATATATATATATATATATATATATATATATATATATATATATGTATATATTAAATTGAAAGACAGAGCAGGAATTAAATACATATATAAATACTGTATACCAGTATTATAGTATATAATATATATTATATATAGATAATATATATATATACATATATATATATATATATATATATATATATATATATATATATATATATATATATATATATATATATATATATATATATATAATAAAATGGAAAGATATTACAGGAAATATAAATACATATATAGATACTGTATACCCAGTATTATATATTAATAATAATAATAATATATAATATATTTAGATATACATATATATATATATATATATATATATATATATATATATATATATATATATATATATATAAATATATATATAATACAGGAAAGGAAATGCAGAACTGTAAATGTATATGTATATAATATATATAGTATTATATATAATATATAATATAATATATATAGTAGTGTATATATAACACTGATTTATATATATATGTATAATTATATATATAAGTAATATAATACATATAATACATATAATACATATATATATAGATATATATATATATATATATATATATATATATATATATATATATATATATATATATATATTAATATATATTATTATACATAGATATACATAAATATACATATATACATACATATATAATAGTAATATACATATACATTTATAATATATAATAGTAATATATATATATATATATATATATATATATATATATATAGTATAAATATACTGTATTTATATAGTATATTAATAATATAAATATATTATATATTAACATATATATAAATATACATATATATATATACATATATATATATATATATATACATATATACATACATATAAGTATTTATACGTAAATACGTATAGAAAGGGTAGGGGGCATACCTACTGACAGGTGGGGCCCTTGGCTCGTCGCCGGCGGGAGGACGACGGCGGAGGTGGCGGTAGCTGGCCGGAGGAGTGACAGCAGCAGCAGTGGCTGCCAGCAACAGCAGCAGCAGCAGCTTGTGGAGGCTACGGCGGCGGCTGCGGCGGAGGAGGCGGCGGTGCAGGGTGGGGGATCGATGGAGGGGAGGTTGGTGGTGAGGTTGGTGGTGGTGGCGGGGGTCTACGGTGGCGGTGGTGGCGGCTGGAGGTGGTCGGAGTGGAGAGGGTGCTGTTAGGGTTAGGGGGGTTGGTAGTGCTGCGGGGGCTGCCGGCGACGGAGGAGTGGTCGTGGGGCGGAGGGGAAGTAGTGGCCCGGTAGAGGGGGTCGGGGCGAGTCGAGTGGTGGTGGTGGTGGTGCACGGTGGCCGGAGGCGGTGGTGGAGGTGGTTCGGGTGGTGGTGGCTGTGGTTGAGGGTGTTGGGGAGTTGGGTCTGTGGCAGCTGCCCACGGCGGAGCAGGCGGCCGGAGGTGGTGGGACTTGGCCGGAGGTGGGGTAGGGGCGAGTCTGTCGGCGGGAGTTGGTCGGAGGGGGTGGCCGGAGGTGGGCTGAGGGAGGAGGTGTAGGTTTAAAAGGAGGGGGGGTCAGTTTATATAGGTTTTAGGGAGTGGCATTTTGGTAAATAGGGGAAAGTTTAGGGGCATTTATGTAATTTAATAATGGCTGATATTTTCAGATATTTAGTGGGTCCCGCTTTGACACGTGTCAGGTGTAAGTTTACTGGCCAATGGGGTGATGCCACCTCACCTAGAAATTTGCATAAAAACCCTTGAACTTTCACAAATTGCATAAAAGTCCTGAAACTGGTATTTTGCGTAATTACGCAATTTCTCTGATTTAAAACACGGATTCTTAGAAATACTGAATTGTACAGAAATGAGGGAAAAAAACTGGGAAATGTCTTGGGAAGTGTGGGGGTGAGCCTGGGCAGGGGCAGGGTCTGATTCTTTAGGTGATACGGGTCATCGTATTTATTAATTAATAAATACTGCGCACGGTGTTCACTAATTATTTAGGGGCAGGTAGGGTCATAATTTTTCTACGGTGTCAATACACTAATTGTAGTATAATTAGAGTAGAATATTATCGTATTTTTGTTTGGGCAAAACAGGTGCCTATTGGTCATCAAATCCCTAGGGGTACAGAGATGGATAAAGAGCAAAAAATTAAATAGAAAATAAATACGTACGTTTGTAACGATATTTGTGCGACTAAAATGAAGCACCAAACAAGGTATCTGGGAGTTGTACAAAATGCAGAAAAAGTAGGCTAACATGTCTAGGGCAGGTATGTGAACTTTGTTTAGGGATAACAGGTAGTGTAATAATCTAATTAATTGTGTAATGGACAGGTGTACAGTCAATAGGATATGTAATAAATAAATTTTTAAAAAGTTGCAATAATTCTAATTTGTCAAAAAAATAATTCTAAATTACTGAAATCTGGTCGAGGAAGTTTACAAATGTACTTGATATGGCAAGTACGAGAATGTAAATGTCACGATATCCATCTCTAGTTGACCTTACACAACCCCGCGTACGGTATTGGCACCCGACTATTAATCGGAAGCTAAGTAAGTCAAACGGCCCTAGGTTTAAGCATGTACAACAGTTATAATTAAGTCCAAGTAATATGTAACAAAACTGCAAGTTGGCAAGGTACACTGCCTGGGTTTTCGGCTCCAATTGTAGCTCTGGCTTCAGCGGGGATTACAGGCAGTACTCCGGTTGCTGAAATAGATATCACCATCAGATCCAGAAAATATTAATCAGCTAGAAATGCCTGTCCTTGAGTCCAATTTGGACACAGGGACAAAAACGACATTTTCGGGTCAAGGCGGGGTCCACATGTGGGCCGCTTTGCACCGAAAAATGTGTCAGGGTCAAAGGTCTCCAAATCTATCAAACTTAGTGTCAACAAGTCAGGAACGATGATACGAACCCAACGGAACTTCCAGAATTGGATTCCGATGAGCCGATCACAAAATCGCCCGTCAAGTGGAGCCTGTGGGGCCCACGATACGCGATTTTGTCAACGTTCTCAGAATCGAACCAAACTTGGCTCACAGGACCAGCGTATTACTACGAGTTCGATGGCGCAAGTTTCGTCTCGATCCGACGTGTGTACACTAAGTTACAGCGAGATTCAGAAAGATCGGATACGGGGCGTTGTCGGCGGATACGTATTGATTCCGGTGTGCACGCACATCCGAATCAACTTCTGTGAAATCACGCACGTCCGTATTGATGATGCGTATGTATTGGTGAAGACCGCACGCGACCAAGTCGTCCCGTTTGGCAGAAAATACTCAGTTCCCGGGTGAAATAGGGCGTTGGTTTTCCTGTTTTTGGATCGCGGTTCGCGATCACCACAGGTCGCGATACACCGAGCGGTTTGCACGGGCACCGAGGGGGTCAAACAGCCTACGTGTCACAACTGACGGAATAGAAATCGGGGCAGTGAGGAGAAAGTTATGAGTACCTGAACAGGGCTCAAAAAGTCCGATTCACGCGTGTCCGAGTCGAGTCTTTTGTGTCCTGGACGTGTCCGGCCGTGTCCTGGCTAGGGCACAGGTTCTGTGTCGTATCCGAGTCGCCGGAATCTTACTTGATAGCTGAGGGGTCGCCGGAGTCGGTCAGGAGAGGTCGGCTAGTCGGTCTGGGGAGGCCGGCGAGTCGTGGGCGGCCGGATCGGTGCTGGAGTCGGTGGAAGGTACTGGAGTCGGGGTCGGGTTCTGGATGAACTAAATCAGAGGAAGGAAAAGAGGGAGGAGGTTCGGCGGGGTTGTCAGCGGGTCTGGCGGGAGGCTGGGCGCGGCGTCGGGGTTCTGGAGGTCACCGGAGAAGAAGGATTTAAGGGGATTTCCGGTGGCCGGCTCGGGTTTAAATAGAAGGTTGAGGGGAGAGGGACCACCGGAGGTTTCGGCCGGAAGCTGAAGAGGAGTCGTCGGCAGGTCGGGGAAGATGAATGGGGGTCCGCCAGCGGCCACGGCGGCAGAAACGGCCGCCGGCAGGTGAAGAGTCGGGGCTGCATTGAATTTTGGGGGTTAGGGTTAGTCCGGGTCGGGCGGGTCCAAACGGGTCGGGTCTAACCCGGATCCGACCAGCTAAGCGATTGGGCCGGTTCGGGTAGACCGGCCGGTCCGGTTCGGTTTAATATTGGGTTCGGATAAACCGGGTTTAATTAATTTGGTTTATTTAAATCAATAGTTTTTAAGGCTTTAAAAATCCATCCGGGGTCCAATAAATTTCCAAAAAATTATCCTATGTCTAGTTTTTCATTTTATACCATAAAATATTATTTTCATAATATTTTAATATTATTTATTATCATTTAAAAATTATTTAATAATTAAAATACCTGAATTTAATTTCAGACAAATCTCAGAAAATTCTAGAAAATTGTGAAAAATCCAAAATTAAAAATTCTTGAAAATTAGGGGGTTTACAATGTTAAATTCTAGAAAAGTAATTTTATATAATTTTATCATGTCAACTTTTCGAAACTTCAAACGGTTCATAATTTCGAGTTCGGGATCTCCCGTAATCTCAAAAATACCAAAATGCGTCTGATTTCGGATAACTGACACTTTTAGAATTTTTTGAAAAAATAGGTTCATAAATTATTAAAATAATTTCTATATTCAGAAAACTAACCTTGATATAGTTCTAACAAAAAAAACTGGAGCGCGTTTGGAGTCCGGAGCTAGGAGATATCGTCTTTTTAAGTCGTCATAACTACTAGAAAATGAGGCTGGATTTATGACGAATTTTGACGAAAAAGTGGGGAATTTAGGAAAGAAAAATATGAAGGAGGAAGTATTTATAATGGTGGACACTACTTAATTGAATACGACTATGATTGGCTAATTTGGATATGAATATGATTAGTTTAAATAAGGATAGGATATGCATGAAGTTGCTTTCCTAGTAGGCTCAGGATTTGAATTAATTTAAAATAAAGTTTGAGTTCATCTCAATAATTTATAATCTTAAATAGAATTAAATATAATATAAATAATTTATATATAATCTTATTAATATCTATTAACACTAAATTAGCATCTATTTAATATTAAGACTATATATAACCAAATAAATCCTAAATAATTTCAAAAATCTAAATAAATTTCTTAAAATTCTAAATAAATTACAGAAAAATATAATTAAATATTTTAACCTAAAATAAATATTTTTTAGGAACAACATGCAAGTATGGTCTCGTAGTAAATCATAGAAGTCCTAGAAATTTACGTTCCATATGTTTTAATTACCTAAAAATTCTAGAAAAATCCCCAAAAATCTAAAATAGTCTAAAAATATATCTAAATAAATATTTACATAAGTAAATATACTAAAAATATATTTTCTAATTAACTAAGAGAATACTCTAAAGTAATTCAATATTTAAAATAATCTATAATAAATATAATAATATAAAATACACACAAAATACCTATTTTGGGTGAGAGGGTTTATAATATACCCAACTTAAAATAATTTCATCCTCGAAATTAACACTAACCCATATTCATAATAAATCACTATAGCTATTATACTTCATTGCTATCTAGCAGTGCTTCCTAAAAGTCATGGTCTGTCATTCTAACACTTCCTCATTTATTGTCCATGCACTATTCTATTTCTAACTCATCTACACTACCCAACTTACAAGAATTCTACTAGTAGTCAAAGTCTCTTGAGTCTATTGTGTAGGTTATAGGATGAATTTATTTATCGGGTCGAGTATCATGGGATACCTGTCTGGAATCTCACAACCATAATTTTTCTTTGCAACCGACAAGTATCGTAGTCTAATACTGCCATGCCACCTGACCAGTATGTCTGCAATACTTTGACTACTCTACTATAACGGTCTAGCTGCAGCTGTCGCTACTTTGCCAGCGAATTGTCATAGTTGTCAGTTCGTAACAAGTGCCTTCAATTCTTTCCTAAGCATAGTCTAAGTTTTTAGGGCAACAATTAAGGTCTTAACTATCTTATAGAACTATCAGAAGTAAGTACTAATTCAACAATCCAACTAATTAACGTTTAGACTAAGGGATGCTATTCATGGTTTAAAATAATAAGAGGATACAAATATTGCTATAGTGCATATATATAAGGGTTATCATTATGTACTCATCTTTTAGTTATTAATCATTTACTAAACCATTTATGTTTTAACTAACCAAATAAGGGTGAGGTTGAAGTAATTCAAACAATTCATAATGGCACGAAATGATACGACTATGATAGGAAGGGTTAAGCATGAGATAAGGAATGGATATAGAAGAGAAGATGAGCCACCCAAGGGGGCGAGATGGTGATAGGAGGAGAATACTACTACTGCTACTCGCGTCATCTATTAGAATTGCGTGTATGCCATCTGGGTAGAATATCAATATATCTCATAACTGCTAAATCACCATATATATAATTCTACGGCTACTATGCACCTAAGATCTCATGTCATAAAGGGGGTCATGAGTATGAAATGACACATATAACTAAGGTCGTACCTGTATCTACGACTTCCTGTGCCCGCACTCCTTATTTGTCATCATGAGTGTTTGGCCTATGGGGTATATCTGGTACTATCCGTGTATCAACTTATAGTAAGCACGAACGTTCATCTTTCCAAAATAGGGGAAGACGGAAAACAATAATAAAGAGTTCAAGGAGGAGGTGATAGGATACAAGTACGAAATCAAAAGGGATTAGAGAATTCGAGAGGGAGTTGCCAAGGCAGTTGTAGATTAAAATCTTATTTGGTACATTGTTATTCGCATGTTTACATCAGAAAAGTTATGTACCCGACATGATATGCTCTGACCAGTCTAGAGGGCAAGTATATTCGTCTAACAAGTTGAGTCAACTATATCTCAATCCATATAAAGTAATGATACAAAGATCGAACCAAGCGTACTACGGTTGATCAGACCATAATGCACTAATTCTGATTTAGACAATGTATTAGTGTGGGCCCCCAATAATACATGTATCATGAACAAGCTCAATAAAAGAATAAGCTTGCAAAGTTAGGCTATAATAGCAGCATAAGTCGAGGTAGTAAAAATATAAGTACGCTTGATTATGATGGAGGAAGGTACAGAATAATTTAAGTTCACCAAGAAGATCGATGTTGTGCCTCTACAGTTGCCATACTAATTTTTTTGTCTAAGTCTAAAGTCAACCAAATGGGTGTATGGGCCTCTAAGTTCTACAGTCTAGATAAACACTAAAGTTCTATAGTCTAGATAAACACTATCTTCTTATGCAAGCCTATAGTTGGTGTCATTCATTTATACTTCATTAATGAGTTAAAAGGACTATGTGTTACTAGGTTATGAGGCATACTATCAAACTTATAAATATCTAACTGATAGTGTTATTGAATACTAGAGTGTATATACCTGGTATAAGGCACCTTCCTAACCCCTATCAAGCACGAGAGAAGATTGACGTTGAGAAGGGATCAAGCAAGATGCAATGCAAGCAATCAAATGAGAATACGAAATAAAATCAAGGGAGGTGATAAATAAGTGGATGAGATCCTATATTCTAATCATATGCGCAGGCTTGCTCGCTATAGTGACGTAACCGAGACAATATGCTCTCGACCTGCATGGGCCACCACAAAAATATGTCACGCCCCAGTCCCAAAATACGTAGGACTAGGAACACGTAAGCATGCCAACTGTATGTATATGGCAACTCCAATATATGGATACCATAATACACATGTACGCTGTAATATGAATATAAACTCACATGCGGTATATATAGTGTCATAAGTCACATATATACTAATCTCATCCACACAACAAGTCATAGAAAAGAAATAACTAGACTAGAATAATGAGTCTGAATAATCCAAAATAATAGTCGGGTGGAGACAAATCCACTACCAATGACTATATCAATACTAAAATAAGGGAGAAGGATAAATCTCCAATATAAATAAGATGATGATATAAGGGTATCAGCGAAGCGATCCATCGCTAGAGATAATCCAAGATGCTCTGAAGGTAAGACCTCCTCGGAAGAGATAAGTAGTAAGTCCTGATCCGTGCTCCTGCGAATAGTCATGAACGTCTACACCTGAAAAGGGACCAGGTCCTCAGAAGGACGTAACAAGATACATAGAAGCATGCCAATTTGAATACAGTAAACATGCATAATGTTTGAAAATATATAAGTACGCTGTACAAGACAATCTATATGAATGCAAATGAGGACAACTTTTCGACGTATGGACAAGGGTAGGCTACTCGATCTAAGCCTCACAACTCACACACCCGTCAGGGGACATCAGAAATCGTTATACCTCGGGGTTACGACCAACGCGACTCTACAAAAATCGACATACCTCGGGGGTAGCGACCAGCACGACACACGCCCGTAGTACGAGCTATATACTACGGTTTACCAGAGTGGTTATAGCCCATACGTCTAATGATTGTCCTCTCATGATACTAAGTGTCAAGTGTGTGTCAACATACATATAATAGATAGTAATGACTGAAAGAAAATACACATGCAATGCATATACAGAAATAAAATAAATATACATAAATATAAATAGCATGCAAAGTACCGTAAGTAGTTTGGCAAGGTATCTTGCCTGGTCTGAAAAAGAATGCAGTTCTAACTCAAGGCGTCGTCCGATCTACCCGTCACATAAATTAAACAAGTTAGGTTACAAAAGTGGGTGAATAGGTTCCTCCATTTTAATCTATTTTAATCCTGAATAAAATAACCTAAACTAGTATTTTAATCTTATTATAATCTAATTTTATTACTAAACCCTAATTTTTGTCCAAAGAAAATTAACTTTCCGGATTTGTGATCCGTGACATGCAAATCGAGGCAATCTGTTGACCAAAAAGTTAACCGACTCAAATCCTAGATTTGTGTATAAAATCCTATATAATTTAGCGCTACATGAACACCAGAATCAACGGTTTTATAAAATGACAAGTCGGTAAAGAGTTATGGCCACAAGGGCAAATAGATGATAGTTTTCGGTGGTTTCCTATTTACGTCTATGTTGCACAAATTTTACAGTAGATTAAAATTGCATGTTAAATTTTGAAAAAATAATTTTATATAAGTTTATCATGTCAACTTTCTGAAACTTTAAACGGTTCGTAATTCCGAGTTCGGGATCTCCCGTAATCTCGAAAATACCAAAATGCGTCTGATTTCGGACAGCTGACACTTTTAGAATTTTTTGGAAAAATAAGTTCATAAATTATTAAAATAATTTCTATATTCATAAAACTAACCTTGATATATTTCTAACAAAAAAAATTGGAGCGCGTTTGGAGTCCGGAGCTAGGAGATATCGTCTTTTTAAGTCATCATAACTACTAGATAATGAGGCTGAATTTATGACGAATTTCGACAATTTTTTGACGAAAAAGAGGGGAATTTGGGAAAAAAAATATGAAGGAGGAGGTATTTATAATGGTGGACACTAATTAATTGAATACGACTATGATTGGCTAATTTGGACATGAATAGGATCAGTTTAAATAAGGATAGGATATGCATGAAGTTGCTTTTCTAGTAGGCTCTGGATTTGAATTAATTTAAAATAGAGTTTGAGTTCATCTCAATAATTTATAATCTTAAATAGAATTAAAGATAATACAAATAATTTATATATAATCTTATTAATATCTATTAACACTAAATTAGCATCTATTTAATATTAAGACTATATATAACCAAATAAATCCTAAATAATTTCAAAAATTTAAATAAATTTCTTAAAATTCTAAATAAATTACAGAAACATATAATTAAATATTTTAACCTAAAATAAATATTTGTTAGGAACAACATGCAAGTATGGTCTCGTAGTAAATCATAGAAGTCCTAGAAATTTGCGTTCCATATGTTTTAATTACCTAAAAATTCTAGAAAAATCTTCAAAAATCTAAAATAGTCTAAAAATATATCTAAATAAATATTTACATAAGTAAATATACTAAAAATTTATTTTCTTATTAACTAAGAGAATACTCTAAAATAATTTAATATTTAAAATAATCTATAATAAATATAATAATATAAAATACACACAAAATACCTATTTTTGGTGAGGGGGTTTACAAATGAATAGCCTATCTCGTGTGGCAGTGCGTCGTGCGATATAAAGGAACACGGTGAGACTTACCAACTTACCATTTGTCCTTTCCTGTCCAAGAAAAATCAAGTTAAATCAAGCACGAGCATATATATAATAAAATCCACGGGCAATCGCATAAGCAACATAAGTGTCGTAAGCGAGGTTCTGTTTCAGGTGCATGAATATACAGGTTATCCATAAGTATTGCAGAGGATGTTCAAGTGTTCAAATACGAGTGTGTTATAATCATATCCGTTCAGGTATTTCAGTATACTGGATGCGATGCAATGACTCGCACGTGGGTTGCCGCTAAGCGAGGATGACTTATCTATATGAACATGAGGTCACTAGCACGACGTCATAGAGGACGGTGTAGTCTCAGGGCGGAATGGTGTGCAAGAGATACATAAGGCATTACACACATCCGCCCAACGCAGGCGACTATAGTTTGGAGGTTCCGACCGGTCGGATCAGCCCGGTGCCCCGGAGACCGTCCGTAGAACGAGATCCGAAGATCTCCCTTGTGCACCAAGTTGTCCGTGACCATGCAAGTCTCTAATCCTCCAGGCCTCTGGTCTGGTACATGATCAAGTTCAAGGTAGGATATATCAGGTACAAGTTCGAGGCATAATTGTTCACAATTATATATCGACTCCCTAGTCATTTAATTCAGTATGGGACAAGTATTGCTCCACGAGCTGTGATTCTTGGATTATTGACTTGGTGCAAATCCCCTGGTTCGGGAATTACCTTGGAGACCTAACGGCCTCGAATACTTTTAGGTTCATACTTGCACGGAACGACTATTCGATAGTCTTCCGGAAAACTTAGATGAATGCAAGACAAGGTAGTGTTACACGGTCGTGGAATAAATTATGTGACAAGCATTGAAACGAGGCAACGAGTACAAACTACAATGTAAGCAAGCAAGCATTCATTTTATATGAAACATAAGTATTTTTCGTTGGCACGGTCTAAGGGGTAGTGCGAGGGGTACAACCGTACATGGATATATCGAGCGACATAATCTAGGGACGTGCAGTGTAAACAAGTGAACAGTGCACTACAGAGAGTATATAACGATCTACTAGAGGCATAGCGGGGTCTACTTGCACGAAGCGAACGTAACATACGAGGGTCCATTTATAAGCAAAGTTTTATTTCCATGTTCTAACACAAGCAATACAAGTTGAAATTATTTCCTTAGCTAGGTGCGTTGTATTCTTTATTAGCATGCATGGGGTGATTCACCTAGCGACTAGCATGTATCATCCATATTTTAAGTGTGCTGGCTAAGCAAAGACAAGTTCATCGTAGCCACCCACCTTAGCGATGATTCATCTCGGTCGAGCGATACTCCGAGCGATCCTTTGAAAGTCTAAGTCTGAACTCCTGTAGGGCCAAGTCTGGAAATCCTTTGCCTCAAACGAGTCATCTCACTGAGCAAAGCGGGTCGGGTCATTGCACTTGTGCCGTTTGAATCGGCTGTCTGCTTGAATGGAACGGGTCGTTACATTATATACCACTCAGAAAAAATCTCGTCCTCGAGACTTCCTGAGCGCAAGCCGATCTATCGCACTATCGAATATATCCCAAGCGTAGCAATCGGTACCACTAGATCCGTTTGAACATAATTTCTTACTCGTTCCTTACACCGTATTACGTGTATGCTGGGTCGGTCTCATTGAATGACTCTATCATTCAATCCATGCTCTGTCTCGGTCTCTACTGCGCCTTAGGGCGGAACATATATCTCTTAACGCAAGGTACGTTACAATCCATCTTGAATAACGATCTAAGGTTGAGGCAAACTTATACAAATCGATATACACTTCCATACGAATCTAACATATTCACTTGCACTAGCATTCGAGATCAGCATATAGCGAGTCTGGGTCGTGCATATATTCAAAGCGTCCTTCAAACATATGCATGTCAACCAACTTAGCGATAACGAAGTCTTTACACTCGAGTTCCACATATCATTGAGTCTTTGATCGTGCATACGTTCAAGGCGTCCCTCAAACATATGCATTCAACCAAACTTAGAGATGTGAAATCGGACAAGCTATTTGCGAAAATCTCAAGGGTTCTCGTCTCACAAATTACGATGATACTTCCGACAGGGTCAATAAATTTTTAAGTCATTTTTATTCCAAATCAAATCAAGTTTTGCATAATCGTTAAGCACGATCTATCCGATCAATCGACTATCATTCATGTCTTATCGTATATTCCGTTTGGGTTAAATATAGCACACACTAACCGTTCCAAGTCTAACACTAAGTCTTGCTGCCCCGGTTCTATGGCTTGTTCAAGCAATATGCTAAAGTCGGTCACACAAGTTCTGTCACACGGCACAAACTTGTCTGCCTAATTACTAGGTCATCTCACAAGGTAATAGGTACAAGTTCAAGCACATGATTTATTGTGCAAATTCATCGCACAATGCTCGCCCCAATTCCTAAGGTCAAACCATTGTTCATTTGCACGGGATATTCTACCCAAGCTCGTTTTACTCAGATTTATGAACATCGAGCACGGATCACCCTACTCACAATAACACATTCGTTTGTACATGGTTCGAGTCCGTTCAGTAAAATTCATGATATATTCAAGTTGCAGTACAAGCCTAACAATTTGCAAGCATATTTTGATAGGATCCATATATCCATTCTAAGTTTAGACCACCAAGCCATTGTTCAGTTCTAAACCTTTGATTTAAACTCCAAGTTGTCCAACAAGATTCATGTATCCGTTCACGAAACCATCAAGCGTGATTTACTCCAGGTTCTAGGCTAACTTAGCCTCGAAACACTTCCGAATCACTTGCATTCCCAAATTTGTCTTATCGTGTCGAACCAAAAGTCAAGACGATCCATCAGTTATTACGCTCAGGTCTCCCGCAAGTTCGATCATCCTCGTTGGACGTGAGTCAACTCTCCCGCTGGATAATCGTCATAATCCGAGCGTGGCGCATGTACGAGCATAGAGTTACGCTGGCACAAGACAAGAACGTAGAACGTTATGGTTATCTTCAAAATGATCGAGACACCTTATCATTTCATTTTGCTCCATCCAAGTTATATATAAAATCTATCAAGTCATGTCCGTTCATGCAGTGACTATAATTCGTCTAGCAAAATCATCCAACTTTAATGTTATCGTCTGATAAATCCATAGTCTACTTTTGGCATTTCTCAAACAACTAAGTTCAAATATTCAAGCCAAAGTATATACACTTTTGATATGTTCCATTCATCGAGTTTGTTTGGAATAATCACCGAACATGTTTCTGTGAGTTCGATCGTCCCCGCCGTACGTGAAATCACCACGCCGGCGCTCCCGCAAGATAATCATTCTCGTTGGGACTGATTTCGAAGGTTATCTTTTTGAACTAGATTCAAGATCGTTCTTCCAAACTCCAGGTCAAATCCGTTATTGCTTATCTCTTTCGTCGAACCACAATATTCATTCTCGGGCTAACTTCTATTTGAGCGATATTATATTCAAGCTTCAATCCGTTTTTATTCAATCCGAAATCGCTAGCATGATCCTCCAATTTTCCAACAAGTTTTCTTTGACCAAGATATTGATTTCCCTTCCCTTAAATCCCTATTTGATATGAGCATTATCACTTGTTCAAGACATTCTCAATCGTTCAACCCAACTATCACACGAGACCTTTGAATATGTTTGAACATTTCTAAAATGATCCATACACCACTCATGAATCGAGTTAACCAATCAAATCATCAATCGGTGTTTGCATCACTCGCTAGCATATTCACTTAGTCATTCCTTAGAATTTCTTGCACGATACCTAAGCATCGCCTGATAAATCTTAGTCTCGTATATATCCCGTTGATAGTCATCCAAGAAAACTATATTTGATTTGTATCTTCCGATACAAAATACCATTCGAGCTATTTCCCAAAATCCCAGCACGATTCTCTATATTCGCCTTAGCAATAAACTGATAATGTTTCTATCGGTTGCCATTCTAAGTATGACTTATCATTTTCTGAACGATGTCCCAATCTCGCTTACAAACTTGCTCGCACCAAAAGGGTCTTGGCGTGCGATACTCTATACAACTTAGCCGAAACGCTGTGTGTATAGCTAACCTTTCGAACGATATTCTATTTTGCACATTAACCAGTTGGGTAATCATGTATAGGTATTTGGGTTTGCACATAACTTAAAAATTCTAGCACAAGTCTATTCCCACAAAGCCTAACACAGGTCGGCACAAAGGCCTTCGTATCACAATTTTGTACAAGCAATCATATCATTCATATGCACTTTCTAAAATTATTTAGACTCATTGTTTGGAACATCCCATTGGGTCAACGAGAGAGAGTGTATGCACATAACCCACGAACGAGCTTTCGAAACTGAGAAAACCGATAAGAAGTCCAAAGGCATAAAGCCATGCTTTGATACCAATATGTTATGCCCCGATCTTCCGCAGGTAATCAGCTGCCCCCGCTGGGCGCGAATCACCGCGCCAGCGCTCCCACGGGACGATCTTTTCCCATCTGGACGTGATGCCACACGAGCGTAAGCCGCGCCCATGATCCGAACAGGTGGTAAGCTGACTAAGCCACATAGTCGCACAAATAGTCCGAGTGCAGCGGAATAAGAAATGCACAGGAGATTGGTAACAAGTTCACATAGTCGTCAATAGCGAAAGCATTGAATAACACAAGTATATAAGTAAAACATGCTCTTTATTGATATTGAACAAGTGTTACAATCGGCGCTAGGCTGAGATTACAAGTCGCTCAAGTCCTCTCTCTCGAAATAGTAAAAGCGTGCCAAGTGGCTACATTTGTGGAATGACATATAGGCGATGTTCCAATATTATCTCTTGTATATGTGCTTCAGCTCCGGACACAACGCTCCAAGGCTCCAGAGTGAACTCCATGCCTTAGTACGCACGAAGGGGGTTTTCACGCCGAACGAGGTTCTCCTGTACCCTGCAAGCAATCTGGTGGGTTATCAGTACATGAATGCAATGGTGGGGAGGCTTCTCACCCGCTCGACAAATCCAAACACGTTATAAAGGTTCCGTGCACCATATATTAAGTTATCTTTCTAGTCTTGCCTTAGGATCAGTTTCATGGCATAATGAATAGTCTACCTCGTGTGGCAGTGCGTCGTGCGATATAAAAGAACACGTCGAGACTTATCAACTTACCATTCGTCCTTCCCTGTCCAAGGAAAACCAAGTTAAATCAAGCACGAGCATACATATAATAAAATCCAGGGGCAATCGCATAAGCAACACAAGTGTCGTGAGCGAGGTTCTGTTTCAGGTGCATGAGTATACAGGTTATCCAGAAGTGTTGCAGAGGATGTTCAAGTGTCCAAATATGTACGCGTGTGTTATAATCATATCCGTTTAGGTGTTTCAGTTTACTGGATGTGATGCAATGACTCAAACGTGGGTTACCGCTAAGCGAGGATGACTTATCTATATGAACATGAGGTCACTGGCACGACGCCATAGAGGACGATGTAGTCTCAGGACAGAATGGTGTGCAAGAGGTACATGGGGCATTACACACATCCTGCCCAACGCAGGCGACTACAGTCTGGAGGTTTCGACCGGTCGGATCGGCCCCGGTGCCCCGGAGACCGTCCGCGAAACAAGATTCGAAGATCTCCCTTGTGCACCAAGTTGTCTGTGACCATACAAATCTCTAATCTTCCAGGCCTCTGGTCAGGTACAAGATCAAGTTTAAGGCAGGATATATCAGGTACAAGTTTGAGGCATGATTGTTCACAATTATATATTGACTCCCTAGCCATTTAATTCAGTATGGGACGAGTATTACTCCACGAGCTATGATTCTTGGATTATTGACTTGGTGCAAATCTCCTGGTTCGGGAATTGCCTTGGCGACCTAACAGTCCCGAATACTATCACGTTCATACTTGCACAGAAACTATCAGGTTCATACTTGCACAGAACGACTGTTCGATAGTCTTCCGGGAAACTTAGATGAATGTAAGACAAGGTAGTGTTACATGGTCGTGGCATAAATTATGTGACAAGCATTGAAACGAGACAACGAGTACAAACTACAATGTAAGCAAGCAAGCATGCATTTTATATGAAACATAAGCATTTTTTGTTGGCACGGTCTAAGGGGTAGTGCGAGGGGTACAGCTGTACAGGGACATATCGAGCGACATAATCTAGGGATGTGCAGTGTAAACAAGTGAACAATGCACTACAGAGAGTATATAACGATCTACTCGAGCCATAGCGGGGTCTACTTGCACGAAGCGAACGTAGCATGCGAGGGTCCATTTATAAGCAAAGTTTTATTTCCATGTTCTAACACAAGCAATACAAGTTGGGATTATTTTCTTAGCTAGGTGCATTGTATTATTTATTAGCATACAGGGGGTGATTCACCTAGCGACTAGCATGTATCGTTCATATTTTAAGTGTGCTGGCTAAGCAAAGACAAGTTCATCGTAGCCCCCCACCTTAACGATGATTCGCCTCGGTCGAGAGATACTCTGAGTGAGCCTTTGAAAGTCTAAGTCTGAACTCCTGTAGGGCCAAGTCTGAAAATCCTTTGCCTCAAACGAGTCATCTCGCTGAGCAAAACAGGTCGGATCGTTGCACTTGTGCCGTTTGAATCGACTGTCCGCTTGAACGGAACGGGTCATTATAGTTGGGTTGCCCTAGCCGAAGCAAAATTTGATTGCCCCTTTTTATGAATGTTTGTCCCTGAAATTGATGGAGAGTGGGGTTGGCAATGTAGTGCACCGCTCTCCCTTTTTGAGGAGCACGGCTAAGAAAATTTTGGTATCGTTCAATCGGGACATATTGAATCAAGATCTTTTTCTCGTTACTGATTGGTTTCTTCGGAATCAAGTCTCACATTCAATGGATCATGTCTCGAGGAATGATTCAGTAGCAGAGTCGTAAGGGACCTTTCGGTTGCGTTAGTTTTCGTTGCTTATTTTTGATGTCGCTTGGTTGCTTTCTCGTTGGTTTTATGACTTACGTTTTCTTGAACGGTTTCGATGGATTTCATTGTCTTCGTTCTTTGAACTCCGTATTTTGTATTGAACTCTGGGAGACCGAGGCAAGGAGATATTGATCATCTGTTGATGCGTGCAGGTAATCGAGTAGGCGATGCACGAGCAGAGTCCTGAAGTTCTTCCATTTCTCTTCCCTGATTCACCAACTTGTGAGTGGTCTTACTTTGATTAGTTGACCCTTCTTCCAAGTCTTCACTCTTAATAATCTGACTTTTGCATTTCGATCAACGATACCATAATAATAATAACTGAGTCAAGATAATAAAAAGTAAAAGTTGGAACATTTGATGCTTGTCAAACAAAATAACCGAACGATCATATTGTTGCGTGCTTGTCCGCTATGCATATATCTATTTTACGTTTCAGTTGTAGCTGGAATTTATTCATCTATAACTGTGAAATGAGTAGTACATATTTACAATGTGATCACTTGAGCAAGTAGATTATACTACCAGAGTATGCCATGAAGTTTATTTTCTTATGTTGTCTTACATGCTTCGTTTGATAACTTAGTTTTTAGACGACACGTGATCAATGACGACTTATGCACAAGAGAAGAGTTCTACGAACAGCCATCGGGGCACTGGGACCACTTCGGCCTAGGTAGAATATTTTGTTAACTGAAGTTCTAGCACGAGATAAATTGGGACGTCCGCTAAGGACTAGCTACCCGAAGCGGAAAGACAACCGATCATCCCTTGTCCGACCAGTGACCCGCTATGTAGATTTAAACTGTGCAAGCTAACTATGTATTCGTGGCAGGGAAGGACATGGTAAGTTTTGTACAGGTGGTTCAGACGGTGCAGGTAAAAGTCACCGAACGGTAGGATATTTCGTTATGTCATTTACTTATATCCTTGCTTGTAACTTGAACTAGGATAAGATAGAAATATAACATAATGATAATGTTGCATGTTCACATGAATATTGTGTCAATTTGGTGAGTTGGATTATCTCGTCCTCACTGGTACATTTCGATGTACTGACCCTCGTTGCCGCAGGTTCCCCAAGCCAAGACGACGCGGCGAGAAGCTGAAGCTTTTCCCAACCTTTCTACCTACTTGACGTATTCGTGACTTTTGGTGCACACGCATATATTCCTGGAGCTCGCTCATACCCCCTTTTGAAGCTCCAAGGTGATGGTGCAAACTCGCACCCAAGATATTTTGTCTATTAAAATTTAGTAAGGGATGTAATGTATGTATCGGCTATCTCATTTTTTTCTATCTTGTAAGCCCGCACAACGCCCTTTTACTTTTGAGTCAAGAGTTTGTAACAAAGATATTCATTATCAATAAAGAGAACTTTTCTTTGTTTCGATCTGTGCTATTAAATTTGCGTATTCTATTGCATGTGTTTCTAAAGTATATCATTATGTCTAGTCCTGGTGTGAGCGCGCCTTACGGTCACACGACATCACGCAGGGGACGATTATCGATTATGCGAAATCAGGATGTGACAGTCAACGACGTCAAGGAATTCCTAGTGAAAACTCAAAATATGAGCTTAGTGGATTGCTAGTTTAACTGAAAGAGAGGAGTTGTGATGGACAACGAAAGCTCTATTGGCGGAGGTGGGAACTTACAGGCCTGGAGGGTTGCCCTAATTAGGGGGGTTGTCCAAGCCCGATGGCTTGTCAGGCTTACCCCGGAGCCGGCTGTAACGACCGCTCCACATCATAGCCGATTCAAACGGCATAAGTGCGATGACCCGACCCGCTTTGCTCAGCGAGAAGACTTCCTTGAGGGAAATAATTTCAGACTTGGCCCTTTAGGAGTTCAGACTTAGACTTTCAGAGGCTCGCTCGGAGTATCGCTCGACCGAGGCAAATCATCGCTAAGGTGGGTGGCTACGATGAACCTGTCTTTGCTTAGCCTGCATACTTAAAAATATGGTTGATACATGCTAGTCGCTAGACGAATTACCCCTTGCATGCTAATAAAGAATACAACACATCTAGCTAAGGGAATAATCCCATCTTATAACTTTTGCTTAGAACATGGAAGTAGATCGGTTGAACGGAATGGTATGCTCGCTTTACAGTTCTTATAATTTCACCTCGTAGATTTACTTTGTTCCTTATATGTTCTTTCAAGTATATTGCTTCATATGGATTGAAATGCTCGTCACATAGATATTGCCTCGATATAGAAGCACAACATAGACTTGGTTCACTTACATGTGGCAGGAAGACTATCAAAATAGTCCTTCCAAGCTAAATAATAGAAACATGGAAAGTCTTTGGGACCGTTGGGTCGCCAAGACAACTCCCAAAACGGGAGCTGCAATGAGTAGTAAAACGTCAGCATAAACGGTGTAATGAAAGGAACACACCAGATCATAAAATCTCTGAACGAGTAAATGCATTCACACTATGTCAAGTAGCTATGTTCATACAAAGGCCTTACAATGTCGCATATAATAAAAGCTTAGTATTGATGGTCAATGGTCATGGACAACCTGTGCACGGGATTATGGTTTCTGCGGACGGTACGCTTGTCGCACCGGGTGTCACGCCCCAGTCCCAAAATATAGAGGGACTGGACACGTGGCAATGGCCAGCAGCACACACCGATGGGCAACCCCAATTTAATGGGCCCATCAAGGTGTAGTTAAGCTGTAGTACAACAATAAAGGTCTAATATACTAAACTCATCCACAGAAATGAATACATCAATATCAGAATCATAGTGCAATATCAAATGTCAATAAACATAACTCGGGGAACAACCCGATAATGAGTTTGGTACAATAGTCAAGAAATAAGATAACAACATCATATACTAAGTATGGATAAGACATATACTCAGGAGAAATCATCGGCGATCACCTCATCTTCTGGATCTGGTACTGCTTCAGTGCCTGCTACTGTTCCTGCTTCTGCTCCTGCTAATGCTCCTATCCCGTATACCTCGGGGTAGATCTCGTCTGTTAATCCTGGGGACATAATCCGGATCCAGGTCCTCAGGGGACATAGCAAGGTATAAAATAACTCAAGCCAAAATAAATGCAGTGCAACAATAAATGAATCAATAGGGTAAACTATATAACCAGCTAAGTGATATGCAAAATGAGAGCATCACTAGAACTCAGGCTGAGACCACTACAAGCTCGGTGTCGGAAAGCCGGTAGCAGAGATATCACTAGTAGAGTGCCTAGCTCTGATGTTGAGTCTGAGGCCTCACAATAAATATATATATATAAATCAGCCTGTAGCCTGTGTGTCTCTCCCCACCCAATGTAATCACACGTCTCATGTCCACGACGTCTCATGTCCATGTCACGCAAGATCATATCTAATGCAACAAGTCACAATAATAGCTAAGCATGCAATATCTATGTCATGAATTATGTAACCTATACAGAATCACCATGAATATCTCAGGAATATTCTGTCTCATGAATAGTATCAGGTGTCCTGGAGATGACGTACTTGATGATGCAAGCATGAGAATGTAAAGGGTTTCGATATCCATCACTAGGTGATGTTACACAACTCTGCGTATGGTGTTGGCACCCGAATATTAATCGGACGCTAAGCAATGTCACACGGTCCGAGGTTAAGCATGTACAACATATAAATAAGTCAAAAAAATAATATGTAATAAGAACTGCAAGGTTGGCAAGGTACACTTGCCTGGTGTTTGGTTTCCAACTACGGCTCTGGTATTCGTAAAATCTCCAGGAACGTCTCCGGATGCTGAAACAAACATTACCATCATGCTCAGAAGATATAAAATAGCTAGAATTGCCTGTCCTTGAGTCCAATTTGGACACAGGAGAAAAAGTGACAATTTCTGGTCAAAGCGGGGTCCACATGTGGCTCGCTTCGCACCGAAAAATGTGCCAGAGACAAAGTTCTCCAAATTCGTCAAACTTAGTGTCTACAAGTCCAGAACAATGATACGAACCCAGCAGGATTTCCAGAATTGGATTCCGATGAGCCGATCACAAAATCATCCGTCAAGTAGAGCCACGGGACCCACAATACGCAATTTTGTCAACGTTCTCAGAATCGAACCAAACTTGGGTCACAGGACCAGCGTTTTGCTACGAGTCCGATGGCGCAAGTTTTGTTTCGATACGACGTGTGTACACGAAGTTACAACGAGTTCCAGAACGGGGCCGATACGGGGCGTTGTCGACGGATACGCGTTGATTCCGGTGTGCACACACATCCATATCAACTTCCGCGAAATCCCACACGTCCGAATTAAAGGTGCGCACCTTTCGGTGAAGTCCGCACGCGACCAAGTCATCCAGTTTGGCGGAGCACACTCAGTTTCGAAGAAAAATATGGTGTTAATTTTCTGATGTTGGGTCGCAATTTACGATCGCCACAGGACGTGACACACCGAGCGAGTTGCACGGGTATCGAGAGGGTCACGCAGGGTTCGCGTCATAGCAGACGGAACGGGAAACGGGACAGCGAGAAGAGAGAAATGACTACCTGAACAGGGCTCCGCAGAAGACCAAAATTCTGTCCTCCGAGGCGGCGCGACGCGGTGGCTAGGGTTAGGGTTTCTCGCCGGGGCGGCCGGAGGACGGCGGAGGGGGCTGCGGGGAGGCGTCGTCGGAGACGGTGGAGCTCGCTGGGAGGCCGGGCGTCGCCGGAGGAGCTCTGGCGGCCGGAGGACGGCCGCTGCTGCTGCTGCTGGAGGCGTCGTGCTGGCGGAGGGAGGCGGGGCGGAGCTGGAGCAGGGTGGAGGCGGCGTTATCGAGGGCGGAGCTGGCAGCGAGGGGAGAGGGCGGTGGCAGGCTGGGGACGACGGGTTGGCAGCGAGGCGGTCCGGGGGTTTAAATAGGGCAGCGGAGGCGGGGACGGGGCCGAGCGAGGCGGAGCCGAGGGGGTCGTGGGCCGGGCGGGGCGGGGACGCGGCCGGGCGATGCGGGCGGGGCGGGGACGTGGCTGGGTGACGAGGGCGGGGCGAGGACGTGGCCGGGCGAGGCGCGGGGCGGCCGGGAAACACGGGGGTGCAGGTGAGGGGTGAGCGAGTCGGATCCGGGTCGGGTCGGGTTGGGTAGGACCCGACCCGTTAGGGTCTAGGCCAGTCCGGTTCGGTTGGACTGGGTTCAGCCCGGTTCAACCCGGTTTGAGCCCGGTTCAACCCGGTTTGTTTTGGTTTTTAATAAAAATAGATTTTTAGGTCTTTAAAAATGTTTCTGGGGTCCAATAAATTCTAGAAAAATTATCCTATGTCTAATATTTTATTTTACACCAAAAAATATTATTTTTATAATATTTTAATATTCAATAAAAACATTTAATTTTATTTAATTCCAAAATACCTTGATTTTAATTAGTTAAAAATCCCAGAAAATTTCAGAAAAATTAGGAAAATTTATTTTAAAAATCCTAAAAAATCAGGGGGCTTACAATCTACCCCCCTTAAGAGGATTGCGTCCTCACAATCAAAGAAATAACCGATCAGCGGAGATGACACGGTTTACAAAATTGGTTCGAAGCATGACACCATCAAAGAATCATGATCAAGGAGAAATAAAGGAATGAGGGTTTAAGCAAGACACCTAGGGAAAACATCATTTTCCTAAAAAATGAAATTTATGTAAATTCAAGAGTGAAGGAAATCTAGTTAAAGCAAGAAAACTACAGCTTTTTAGAAAAACTAGGTTATCACTAGGTAAAACATACTAGGTTATTATTAACAAGTTCCAAATTACTAGGTTTAGGGCTATGGTCACGAACTAACAAGCACAAGCTAAAGCAATGCATCTATGAATAACTTACGCGCATTTGCTACTCCACGAGTCTGCGCGTCCTCTAAGGTCATTGCAAGAGCTTGTCCGCGTCCTTGTGGTGGTACCCTCTGCTGTTGCTGGGCCTGCTGGAAGAGTAGTGCATGGGGTATCAAAGGTGGCCTCGGCTGATACCCTCCCGGTGCTGGTAAGGCTTCTCGGTGAATCATCGATGTCTCTGCTTGATGTGTTGTGCAATCTTTGGCTAAGTGTTGTCTGGATCCACAAATCAAGCACATTCCCAACTTGCGTCTGCACTCTCTCTCAATATGGCCTACCTTGCCACAGTAGTGACAAGTAGGAAGGAATAAGACTCTTGGTGTTGCTCTCGGTGGTGGATTTATCTGTTGATGCTTCGCAAACTCCTCTTGTGATGCTCTGGTTAGTGCGGATATGGAAGGCCGCTTCAGGCCAGTCTCTCTCCTGATGACGTGCTCCATGCGTCGGGCTTCAGCAAGTACGTCCGAGTAAGAAGTAGGTGCAATGAATCTGATCAGTCTCTGTATCTCAAAGTTTAATCCGTCGAAGAACTTCTCAGCCTTCTCTTCTTCTGTCGGAATCAGGGTAGAGGCGAAGCGACTTAGACGAATGAACTCCGCGTTGTATTCTTCCACTGTCATACTGTCTTGAGTGAGGCGATTGAACTTGTCCCGAAGTTTTGATCGAGCGATGGCTGGAATATACATCTCCTGAAAGAGTCTAGAGAACTCTTCCCAAGTGACTCGGTCTGGTCCGAGCCGTGTCTTCTCAGATAGCCACCAGTGATGTGCATTGTCTGTCAATTGTATTCTGACGGCAGTCATCCAATGTTCTCTTGGAAGCTCAGCTGCTTCTAATTGATGTTGAGTATTGGTGAGCCACTCATGAACTTCAGTGGGCTCCTCCTTGCCTGAAAAGGTACGAGGCTTCAACTGGCGAAAATTGGTGGTAGAGCCCGTCGTTAGCCATCGTGCTGGTAGATTTGTCTGCTCTAGTACAATTGCTAGGATGTGACGCAGAGCCTCGTGTTGAATCTGCTGTTGGGCTTACATCATTGTATAGATCATTTGAAACAGCTGTTGCCCATCCATAGCCTGCCCTTGTGGGAATACGGGCATTGATGGAGTGAACTGCGGCAAAGTGTCATCTTGCTGGATTCTCGAGGCATGCTGATTTGCTTGACTGTGTTGTTGAGCTGATTGACCTCCATCCACTAGTGTTACTTCATCTTCATTGGTTATCGCAGCATCTCGTGGTGATCTTGCAGGAGTCTCGTCGTTTGCTCGTGGATCCATAACTCTGCATCCAAAATAAACAATAAGAGGCGCTCAGGAATCAAGGCAAGATGCAAGTCAATAAATTAATTCGAATCTGATATAGTGATCAAGAACGATTCAAGCAAGTGGATGATGTCACGCCCCGATCCCGAAAGGGTCATTCGTCCTCGCCGGATCCTTTACGGAACCGATTCGTCCTCGCTGGGCGTGATGCCGTGCGAGCCTGGGGTTGCGCTCGCACAAGGCAAGAACTTGCAGTTTTAGGAACCCATTTTGAAACACAATTTATAAAATACATTCACAGAGATTTGAACACAAGTGCGGAAGAAACATGCTTTTTCTTTGATAATTCAGAGTAATTTACATAGAGTTTACATTGATGCGCCTTCTCGGCTATTTGAATTGCATTACAAAAGATAACTCAAAATGCAGGGCGCGCTCCGTCAGATAGTCCACGTCGTTTGTACATTACGCCCTTGTATAGATTGAAGTCCATGCCTCCAAAATGAACTAACTCCAGCTATACTTTAAAATAGAGATACTCCTAATGCCTCCTCGCTATGCACTAGCGTTGTGCCCTCTGAGTGCCTGAAATAGTTGCCCATAACGTGGGTCAGTACTCAACTTGTACTGGTGAGAGGGATGAACCCACTCGACTAAATCGACACTAGCTTGATAGGGGCGAGCATGTATTAAGATGATCTTCTATAAGGAAGCAAGTAAAATCAATTCATATCAGTTGCATGTTTTGATATGAATGAAAATAGCATCGTATCCAACCAGTACACCGATTGCTTACTCAACCGATGCACGCCTTCCCTGCAATGAAACACAAGTATACTTACCATCTGCACAAGACAATAATTAGCATGTGTTCCATTCTATGCGGTCATTGGTGTGATCGACACCTTAGGGACATATTTCCAAGCATTAGCGGCGCGCCCTATCAGCCCGGGTAGCAAGCCCTGCTGGAGGTCCCGCTATGCATCGTGACTAGCACGAATCGAATATTTCCCTCCGGATCGATACGGTTCCAGTGCCCCGAAAAGCCGTTTCGAGAAAATGCCAAACCTTGTGCACAAGTTGTCCCAGACCATGCAAATGCATGAATAATCCATATCTCATACAATGCATCGAATTAAACAGAAGAAGTTAAGCAGCAACATATATCTCATGCAACTGTTCATATTTTCTCAAGCGGTGTTCCGATTCAGTTATCCCATAAGTCCAAACTCTATCCGAGGCACCAGGCCGCCACCAACAACCAACTTTCCTTTACAAAAATACCCAAGTTTATAATGTGTGCAAGCATATAATAAAAATAGTTTACAATTCCCATGTTCCTTTCTTAGTGGCTGGCATGCCTTGTGGCTAAGGATTTCCTAGGCGTCCAACCGGGCATCATCGAGTGAACGTTTAAAACAATAGAGATGTTGGCGTGAAGAAGTAGGAAAGAAGGGTCCAAACCACTCACTGGTTAAGGGAAAGGAGGCTGAAACTAGAAATCCCGCTTAGCGATGATCAAACATCAGTTACGCGGACCTGAAATAGCACGAGCACCGAGTTAGAAATCTTGCCTATCCTTCCTTGCCGAACTCCCCAAAATCTAAGCTCCAAACGATAAAACTAACAGCGAAAACCAAGCAAATCGAAAGCAACACCAAATCAAAATCCCAAAGCGGCAATCAAGAAAACCAAGCAACCAAAATACGAAAACTATTGGACTCGTTTCAATAGAGGCCTTTCCATGAGTTGGAAAGGATCATCGCATTTCATCCGTGGCAAGAAGATGCCGAGATCTAAGTTACGACTCAGACGGACTAGCCACAAGCCCAATTACATAGTGCTCGTCCCGGTCGGATCAGGATTTGAGGCACTACAGATGAGATCCTAAAAACTTATCCTATTCTTATTGCAGGCTTGCTTGCTCCCTAAGTTGAAACCGAAACAATTTAGTCCTTGACCTGCATGGGCCACCACAAAAACCATGTCACGCCCCAGTCCTAAAATATCGAGGGACTGGACACGTGGCAATGGCCAGCAGCACACACCGATGGGCAAACCCAATTTAATGGGCCCATCAAGGTGTACTTAAGTTGTAGTACAACAATAAATGTATAATATACTAATCTCATCCACAGAAATGAATACATCAATATCAGAATCATAGTGCAATATCAAATGTCAATAAACATAACTCGGGGAACAACCCGATAATGAGTTTGGTACAATAGTCAAGAAATAAGATAACAACATCATATACTGAGTATGGATAAGACATATACTCAGAAGAAATCATCGGCGATCACCTCGTCTTCTGGATCTGGTACTGCTCCAGTGCCTGCTACTGTTCCTGCTTCTGCTCCTGCTAATGCTCCTATCCCGTATACCTTGGGGTAGATCTCGTCTGCTAATCCTGGGGACATAATCCGGATCCAGGTCCTCAGGGGACATAGCAAGGTACAAAATAACTCAAGCCAAAATAAATACAGTGCAACAATAAATGAATCAATAGGGTAAACTATATAACCAGCTAAGTGATATGCAAAATGAGAGCATCACTAGAACTCAGGCTGAGACCACTACAAGCTCGGTGTCGGGGAGCCGGTAGCAGAGATATCACTAGTAGAGTGCCTAGCTCTGATGTAGAGTCTGAGGCCTCACAATAAATATATATATATATATAAATCAGCCTGTAGCCTGTGTGTCTCTCCCCACCCAATGTAATCACACATCTCATGTCCACGATGTCTCATGTCCATGTCACGCAAGATCATATCTAATGCAACAAGTCACAATAATAGCTAAGCATGCAATATCTATGTCATAAATTATGTAACCTATACAGAATCACCATGAATATCTCAGGAATATTTTGTCTCATGAATAGTGTCAGGTGTCCTGGGGATGACGTACTTGATGATGCAAGCACGAGAATGTAAATGGTTTCGATATCCATCACTAGGTGACGTTACACAACTCCGCGTACGATGTTGGCACCCGAATATTAATCGGACACTAAGCAATGTCACACGGTCCTAGGTTAAGCATGTACAATATATAAATAAGTCAAGAAAATAATATGTAACAAGAACTACAAGGTTGGCAAGGTACATTTGCCTGGTATTTGGTTTCCAACTACGGCTCTGATATTCTTGAAATCTCCAGGAACATCTCCGGATGCTGACACAAACATTACCATCATGCTCAGAAGATATCAAATAGCTAGAATTGCCTGTCCTTGAGTCCAATTTGGACACAGGAGAAAAAGTGATAATTTCTGGTCAAAGCGGGGTCCACATGTGGCCCACTTCGCACCGAAAAATGTGCCAGAGGCAAAGTTCTCCAAATTCATCAAACTTAGTGTCTACATGTACAGAACGATGATACGAATCCAACATGATTTCCAGAATTGGATTCCGATGAGCCGATCACAAAATCGCCCGTCAAGTGGAGCCGCGGGGCCCACGATACGCGATTTTGTCAACGTTCTCAGAATCGAACCAAACTTGGGTCACAGGACCAGCGTATTGCTATGAGTCCTATGGAGAAAGTTTTTTTTCGATACGACGTGTGTACACAAAGTTACAACGAGTTTCAGAACGGGGCCGATACGGGGCATTGTCGACGGATACGCGTTGATTCCGGTGTGCACGCACATCCAAATCAACTTCCACGAAATCCCACACATCCGTATTAATGATGCGCACCTTTCGGTAAAGTCCGCACACGACCAAGTCGTCCCGTTTGGTGGGACGCACCCAGTTTCGAGGAAAAATAGGGTGTTAATTTTCTTGATGTTGGGTCGCAGTTTGCGATCGCCACATGACGCGACACACCGAGCGAGTTGCACGGGTATCGAGAGAGTCACGCAGGGTTCGTGTCACAGCAGACAGAACGGGAAACAGGACAGCCAGGAGAGAGAAACGGCTACCTGAATAGGGCTCCGCAGAAGACCGAAATTCTGTCCTCGCGAGGCGGCGCGACGCGGTGGCTAGGGTTTCTTGTCGGGGCGGCCGGAGGACGGCGGAGGGGGCTGCGGAGAGGCGTCGTCGGAGGCGGCGGAGCTTGCTGAGAGATCGGACGTCACCGGAGGAGCTCTGGCTGGCGGAGGACGGCCGCTGCTGCTGCTGCGTCGTGCTGGCGGAGGGAGGCGGGGCGAAGCTGGAGCAGGGTGGAGGCGACATTTTCGAGGGCGGAGCTGGCGGCGAGGGGAGAGGGCGGTGGCAGGTTGGGGATGACGGGTTGGCAGCGAGGCAGTCCAGGGGTTTAAATAGGGCAGTGGAGCCGGGGACGGGGCTGAGCGAGGCGGAGCCGAGGGGGTCGTGGGCCGGGCGACGCGGCCGGGGCGAGGACGTGGCCGGGCGAGGCGCGGGGCGGCCGGGAAATACGGGGGTACGGGTGAGGGGTGAGCGGGTCGGGTCGGGTTGGGTAGGACCCGACCCGTTAGGGTCTAGGCCGGTCCAGTTCGGTTGGACCGGGTTCAGCCCAGTTCAACCCGGTTTGTTTTGGTTTTTAATAAAAATGGATTTTTAGGTCTTTAAAAATGGTTCTGGGGTCCAATAAATTCCAGAAAAATTATCCTATGTCTAATATTTTATTTTACACCCAAAAATATTATTTTCATATATTTTAATATTCAATAAAAATATTTAATTTTATTTAATTCCAAAATATCTTGATTTTAATTAGTTAAAAATCCCAGAAAATTCCAAAAAAATTGGGAAAATTTATTTTAAAAATCCTGAAAAATCAGGGGGCTTACACCGGGGCCGATCCATCCGATCAGGAACAAATTCAGATAGTCGTTTGCTTCGGACGGGAAGGCGTGTAGCGGGGCTTGCTACCTGCGTTGCATTCCATTCCTGTGCCGAGACTATAACTTGTCCATGACGGCTTGTTAAGACCAAGTATGTATCATTAGTATATTTCATACGTGGTGACAACCCGCGTATGGGTTCGTAGGAACTTGTGGCAAATAACGGATGTACGGTGCACTATGCGTGCAAATCGTTAATTGGACTAAGTAATCGGAAGCTTTGAAACACATTTGAGTAGTCTGAGCATAACACATTGCACAACCCGAGTCACAAAGGAATATGATTATAGTAATTTGTGTATATCGTGCATCTGATTTAGAAACACGCTCGTAGCATACATGTGTTCATTATGCGATCTGGGGATTTCTATATATCTATATTCGTACTTGGTTTAACTTGGTTTTATACTTGGACAGGGAAGAACAAATTTTTAGTTGGTAAGTATCGTCGTGTTTCTTATATATCGCACTACGCACTGTCACACGAGTTATGCTTTGAATCTTATGCCATAAAATTAATCTAAGGCAAGACTAGAAAGATAACTTAATAGTTGGTGCACGAAACTAATATAACGTGTTGGATTTGTCGAGCGGGCGAGAAGCCTCCCCACCAGTGCATTCATGTACTGATAACCCACCAGATTGCTTGCAGGGTGCGGGAGAACCTCGTTCGGTGCGGAATGCCCCCTAGTGCGCGCTAAGGCATAGAATTTGCTCTGGAGCCTTGGAGTGTTACGTTCGGAGCTGAAGCACATATACAAGACATAATGTTGGAACATCGCCTATGTATCATCCCAAGTTGTAAGCCATTTGGCACGCCTTTATTGTTTGAGAGAGAGAGAGAGAGAGAGAGAGAGAGAGAGCGACTTGTAATCTTGGCCTAGCATCGCTTGTAACCTTATTCATTATCAATAAAGAGAGATTGTTTATGTATTTATACTTGTGATTATTCTATGTTTCCGCTATATCGACTTGGTGAACTAGTTATCAACGACCGTTCCGATATTTGTCTTATGCGGGGGCAACTCCAGGCTCGCGCGGCATCATATTCCGATGGAAATGATCGTCCTGCGGGAGCGTTGGCGCGGTAATTCGCGCCTAACGGGGATGACCGATTCCTGCGTGAGATCAGGGCGTGACATATTGATATCAGAGCATGGCTTTATGTCCTTGGACTTCTTATCGATTCTCTCAGTTTCGAAAGCTCGTTCATGAGTTACGTTCCAAAAGTTCTTTCTGAAAGTTCCAATGGGATATTCCATACAATGAGTCTAAATATTTTCGAAAGTGCATATAAATGATATGATTGCTTGTACGAAATTGTGAAGCGATGGCCTTTGTGCCAACCGATGTCAGACTTCGTGGGAATAGACTCGTGTTAGAATCTGCAAGTTATATGTGAACCCGAATACCTATACGTGAACACCAAGCGGGTTAGTGTACGAGATAGAATATCGTTCGGACAGTTACCTATGCACACAGCCTTCCGGCTAAGTTGTGTTGAGTATCATGCACCTAGACCCTTTGGTGCGAGCAGGTTGCAAGCTATATTTGGGTATCATTCGGATAAGAATAAAGTTGGATTTAAAATGGAAATCGATATAGACGTTATCGGAGTACCGCTAAGGCGAATAATGGAAATCGTGTTTGGATTTTGAGATATAGTTTGGACGGTTATTCGTGGCGATAAGTTATGATTCAAAATACAATTTGTATGGAGGACTATCAATAGAGGTGCATACAAGACTAAGATCGTCAAGGCAGCAAATAGGGACCGTGCTGGAGTTCTAAGGAACGAATTGGATATACGAGTGAACGATGCGAACGCCATTCAGGAGTTAATAAGATGACTTAATTTCTGAGTGGTCTATTCGATAGTCTCAGGATCGAGTAAGCGAATTGAGAATAAAAATAAGATATAAAGATTCATAGAGTATAGCTCGAACCCTGAGTGGTGTATTGGTCGTCTTAGAAATGTTTGAACGAATCATGAATTTTGAGTATTAAACGAGTCTAGCAGCAAGCGACGAGATTGTGTAAGGCCTTAGTATAAATAATGCCTAGCAAGTAAGCGAATTCGAAGGAATCATACATGATTTGATTCGAACAAGTTAGAATGAGTTGAACAAGGGATAAGGCTTACATCGGGTAGGAATAAAGTGTACTTGGAATTGATATCATGGTCGAAAAAAAACTTAGTGGATCGTACGAGCAATTTTAAATTGAATCAGACGAATTGAAACTTGAGTTGATATGGAATAATCGGGGATGCGATCGGAGTTAGTACAATTGGAATATGGCGCGAACGAATGATAGCGCGCATGGAAATTTTGGATTTGAGTAGGATATCGCTCGATAGAGTTCGGTTTGAGTACGAATGCTATGATTTCGAATTTGGGGAGACTTTATATAATTTTGATAGTTGGAAGATGGCATGTATTGACGCAAGTTAGAAAATCTTGGTTTAATGATTGAGGTAGGCGATAATGGACTTAATCTTGAATTTGAACGAACAATCTTGAGTCGAGTTCGAAGGTAACACTCGACATCAGGCCTAGACGAGATCGATTATTCTACGGGAGCGCTGGCGTGATGATTTTACGTCCGGCGGGGATGATCGAACTCGCAGGGACATGTTCAAATATTTTATAAACGAACTCGGTAAAATGGAACGTATCGAAAGTGAATAGACTTGGGTTTAGGATTTGAACTTAGTTGTTTGAGGAATGCTAGAGGTAGATTACGAAATGATCAAACGGTAACATTGAAGTTGGATAATTTTGCTAGACAAATTATGATCATGGCCTGAATGAACATGATTTAAAGGATATATATCTTGGATGGAGCAAAGTGTAAATGATGAGGTGTCTGTTCGTTCGATAATAACCATAACATTTAACGTTCTTGTCTTGTACGAGTAAAATTCTATGCTCGTACATGCGTCACGTCCGGATTAGGATGGTTATTCCGCGAGAGCGTTGGCGTGGTAATTTCACGTCCAACGGGGATGATTGAACTTGCGGGAGACCAGAGCGTGGTAATTAACGGATCGTCTTGACTTGTGGTTCGATACGATAAGACGAGTTTCAGGATACAAATGAATTAAAGTGTTTTGAGGAGGAGTTAGCCTGGAACGTGAAGTAAGATATACTTGATGGTTTCATGAACGGATACGTAGATCGTGTTGGACGACTTATAGTTTATGATATATATTGATGATTTAGAATGGGACCGTGACTTGGTGGTCCAGGCTTAGAAAAGAATGGATAGGTGAATTCTATCAAACGTAATGGAGGAGATAGACTATGCAAATCGATGGGTTGGACCTGCGACGTTGATATATCATGGATTTGATTGAACGAACGTATCTTAGGAACGGTTTTGCCAAACGAACTTGGATCTTGTGCAAATAAACGTGTTGGTGTGTATAAAATGATCGGTGCTCGATGTTTAGAAATCTGAGTGAAACGAGCTTGGGTAGAATACCCCGTACGAAAGAACAATGGTTTGACCTTAGGAATTTAGGGTGAGTATCGTGCAACAAATTTGCTCGATAAGAATCGTGAACTTGTAATGTACCTATGACCTTGTGAGCTGACCTAGCGAATATGCAGACAACCCTATGCGGAGTGAAAGAATTGTGTGGCCGACTTTAGGGTATTGCTTGAACAAACCATAGAACTTGGGCAGCAAGACTTGGAGTTAGGCTTGGGTCGATAAATGTACACTATGTTTAACGTGAACGAAATAGATAATAAGACTTGGATGCTAGTCGGTTGATCAGATAGATCGTGCGTAATGGTAGTGCAATACTTGGTTTGAGTGAGATTGGAAATGACTTGGATTTTGATTGACCCCGTTGGAGGTATCGTTGTGATTCGTAATACGAGAACCCTTGAGACTTTCGCGAGTAGCTTGTTCGAATTCACTATCGCTAGGTTTGGTTGAATGCATATGTTTGAGGGACGTCTTGAACGTGTGCACGATCCAAGACTCAGTGATATGTTAAACTCGAGTGCAAAGACTTTACTATAAGTTGGTTGACATGCATATGTTAGAGGGACGTCTTGAATATGTGTACGATCCAGACTCGCGATATGCTGATCTCGAATGCTAGTGTAAGTGAATATGTTAGATTCGCATAAACGAGTATAACGAATTGAATAAGTTTGCCTCAGCCCTAGATCATCATTTGTGATGGATTATAACATACTCCGCGTTAAGCGATATATGTTCCGCACTAAGTCGCAGTAAAGACCGAGTCAGAAGTTGGATTGAATGATAGAGTCATTCAATGAGACAGACCCAGCACACACGTGACACGGAATAAGAAGTGAGTAGAAAGTTGTGTTCGAACGGATCTAATGATACATATTGATATGCTTGAGTTAGATTTGGTAGTGTGCGATAGAACAATTTGCGCTCAGGAATTCTCGAGGACGAGACTTGTTTTGAGTGGTGTATAATGTAACGACCCGCTCTGCATCAATCTGGATAGCCGATTCAAACGGCACAAGTGCGATGACCCGACCCACTTTACTCAGCGAGAAGACTTCCTTGAGGTAAATAATTTCAGACTTGGCCCTTCAGGAGTTCAGACTTAGACTTTCAGATGCTCGCTCGGAGTATCGCTCGACCGAGACAAATCATCGCTAAGGTGGGTGGCTACGATGAACCTGTCTTTGCTTAGCCTGCACACTTAAAAATATGGTTGATACATGCTAGTCGTTAGACGAATCATCCCTTGCATGCTAATAAAGAATACAACACATCAACTAAGAGAATAATCCCATCTTATATCTTTTGCATAGAACATGGAAGTAGATCGGTTGAACGAAATGGTATGCTCACTTTACAGTTCTTATAATTTCACCTCGTAGATTTACTTTGTTCCTTATATGTTCTTTCAAGTATATTGCTTGATATGGCTTGAAATGCTCGTCACATAGATATTTCCTCGATATAGAAGCACAAAATAGATCTTGGTTCACTTACCTGTGGCAGGAAGACTATCAAAATAGTCCTTCCAAGCCAAATAATAGAAACATGGAAAGTCTTTCAGACCGTTGGGTCGCCAAGGCAACTCCCAAAACGGGAGCTGCAATGAGTAGTAAAACGTCAGCATAAACGGTACATTGAATGGAACACACCAGATCATGAAATCTCTGAACGAGTAAATGCATTCGCACTATGTCAAGTAGCTATGTTCATACAAAGGCCTTAAAATGTTGCATATAATAAAAGCTTAGTGTTGATGGTCAATGGTCATGGACAACCTGTGCACAGGCTTATGGTTCCTGCAAACGGTACGCTGGTCTCACCGGGGCCGATCCGAACCGGTCAGCAACAAATTCAGATAGTCGTTTGCTTCGGACGGGAAGGCGTGTTGCGGGGCTCGCTACCTGCGTTGCATTCCATTCCCGTGCCGAGACTATAACTTGTCCATGACGGCTCGTCAGGTCATAAGTCCAAGTATGTATCATTAGTATATTTCATACGTGGCGGCAACCCGCGTATGGGTTCGTAGAAACTTGTGTCAAATAACGGATATACGACGCACTATGTGTGCATATCGTTAATTGGACCAAGTAATCAGAAGCTTTGAAACATATTTAAGTAGTCTGAGTATATAACATTGCACAACCTGAGTCACAAAGGAATATGAGTATAGTAATTTGTGTATATCGTGTATTTGATTTAGAAATACGCTCGTAGCATACATGTGTTCGTTATGCGATCTGGGGATTTCTATATATCTATATTCGTGCTTGGTTTAACTTGGTTTTATACTTGGACAGGGAATGACAAATGGTAAGTTGGTAAGTATCGTCGTGTTTCTTGTATATCGCACGACACATTGCCACACGAGTTATGCTTTGAATCTTATGTCATGAAATTGATCATAAGGCAAGACTAGAAAGATAACTTAATAGTTGGTGCACGGAACTAATATAACGTGTTGGATTTGTCAAGCGGACGAGAAGCCTTCCCACCAGTGCATTCATGTACTGATAACCTACCAGATTGCTTGCAGGGTGCGGGAGAGCCTCGTTCGGTGCGGAATGCCCCCTCGTGCGCGCTAAGGCGTAGAGTTCGCTCTGGAGCCTTGGAGTGTTGCGTCCGGAGCTGAAGCACATATACATGACATAATGTTGGAACATCGTCTATGTATCATCCCAAGTTGTAAGCCCCTTGGCACGCCTTTATTGTTTGAGAGAGAGAGAGAGAGAGAGAGAGAGAGAGAGAGAGACTTGTAATCTCGGCCTAGCGCCGCTTGTAACCTTATTCATTATCAATAAAGAGAGCTTGTTTATCATACTTGTGTTTATTCATTCGATGTTTCCGCTATATCGACTTGGTGAACTAGTTATCAACGGCCGTTCCGTTATTTGCCTTACGCGGACGCAACTCCAGGCTCGGGCGACATCACGTCCCGATGAAAACGATCGTCCTGCGGGAGCGCTGGCGCGGTGAAAACGACCGATTCCTGCGGGAGATCGGGACGTGACACCGACCCTGAGTTTATCGAATATTGTTGACTATACCTCTAACAGTTGCTTCTACGAAAAAAAAAACTTTTCAAAACAAAAAATGATAAAATCATACCTAAGATCTAGTCACAAGATAGATGAGATGGATTAGCTATATTATCCATATAAAGAAGATATTGTAAGACATTTTGAATATAAAATATTAATTCATGAATTTGTAACTCAAAAGACAAAAAAATTTGAAATTCAAATACAAATTTTTTATAAAAAATATAACTATATTAAAAAAAAAAACTTTTCATATTGAATTCTCCTCTAAGGGACCCATTTTCCTTGAAACAGCCCAGTCAACTTATCAAACCAGCACTACAATAGCAATCTCCTATAAGCATTCTGTCGAACAACTACTTTACAATGTCCCAGGAAAGTTGTTGGAGGGAAAATACCTGCCATGATCCGGAATGGGCATTCAGCAAAAGATGCAATGCGAACTGAGAAGTACAGCTTAGATGAGCACTACATTTTGTAAATTGATGCTTAAATAATCTGCAAAACCAAAATTTCTGTCAGACCAAACACAAAACAATTCACCTTAATTTGCTAAAGAGTTAATATTAGGTGGTGTGAGAAGTAAGTACACTTGTATTATATAGTAGTAGTTGCTACTTAATAATTAGAGGGGACCAATGACTGACTCATGGACTGTCTAGAACCACATGTAAATCAAGTTATAGTCACCCAACCCCAACTTTTGAATTGAACCATGTTCTATGGGAATCAAGCTATGGGCAAATTCATATCGATTTTTGTTTTTTTCAAGAAATCAAGAATTCCTCAAAACAAAAGTTTCTTTCCACAAAAATAATTACAGACCATCTCAAATACAGAAGGACGAGTATGCTGATTTTGACATGTCCTTGTGTATTTTGAGGTATCGTATTGATGTATCATATTCTCGCTACATGAAAGTCCTGAAATGAGTTAAAGCGGCACAATACCTACTTCCGATGTATCATTACTTTTCTAGATATCAACATGCAAAATAAAGAATTTGGAGTAATTATTAAGTATTTAGAGTAATTATTACGGTTAGCAATCATTCAAATTTTTTATATAATAAAAGAAATCAAGGATTTCTTTTGGAGATGCTTTTACGAAATTTTCAAACTAAAGTCTGCATTTTACACAATGAGTGTATTGTTTGACATGTTCTTGTATACTTTGGAACATTATATTTTGTAATACTATGATATGTGAATATGTAATAGTAAAATTCGAGATGGCATTGATATTTTAGATCTAGACTAGCAAGATGGAGAATTTTGGAGTAACTTTTAGGTCTCGTTTGGTTCGCGAAATCATAAAATTGAAAAAAAAGTCATTATTTTTCTATGTTTGGATGTAAAAAAAAATGAGGAGAAAAGAAAAGTGATTTCCAATGGAAAGAAAATTAGGAGAGAAAATGATTCCCTCCATCCAACTAACAATTCACTTTCTGACCTTTAAGTATCCAATTTTTCTTCTATTTTTTTTTATATTTTCAAACAAAAAAATCAATAAAAATTATAATTTTTCAAAAAAATAATAATAAGAAGAAATTAATTACGAGGCCCTAAGGTTACTAATCATTCCTCACATGGAATCTAGGTCAAACCTTTATATCCCTTGCAATTCTCTCTCTCTCCCTCTCTCTCTCTCCAGGATACGGTTTTGACTAGAGGAAATTTACAAGAAAGCCCCTCAAGTGAATAAGTGATAAGCAAAACAGAAATAATTAAACAAAATTTACCATGAAAATATTATTATATATATAAATTCAATCTTATGCTCTTTCTTCCATCTTTCCGAGCTGTGTGAAAGAAGAAGAAAGAGATCTCAAATTCTCGAATCAACACAAAGAAGAACCCAAATTAAAAAGGATCCAACCTTTCTTCTTCTTCTTCCTTCCGTCACCACCATCTCCCTCTCCTCTCCACCATTCCTCCCGCCACCCGGAACCCACCTGCAGAATCCGATGCCGGATCCGAACCCGCCGTCAAAATCCAATCTTGCCGATGGTCGCCGCTCCCACTAGCTCGGTAACTTGAGAAAGAAGGAAGCGGAGGAGGAGGAGGAGGAGGAGGAGGAGGAGGGGGAGAGGTGGGAGTGTCTCCGGAGAGGGAGGATGCAGATTCGGTTGTCGCCGAGCATGAGGAGCATCACGATATCGAGCAGCAGCGGGTTCCTGGATCTGACGAAGGTGAAGGTGGCGGCGAGGCACGTGTCGTACCGGACTCTCTTCCACGTCGTGCTCGTCCTCGCGTTCCTCCTCCCCTTCGTCTTCATCCTCACCGCCGTAGTCACGCTGGAGGGGGTCAACAGCTGCTCCACCTTCGGTATATATACATAGCTTCGCCGACGATGTCCATTAGTTAGTTATCTTGATTGTCGATTAGTTGTTGGCTGGCTACGTTGTACGGACACGGGGACACGGAAAAGACGCGTACTTTGGCATGTCTTGTATGCTCCTTTGAGTAGGGATCTGCGTTTGTGTTCGATATTTGGAGTGTCCTCGCTTCCGTGGTTATCGGGTTCGTGTTGCAAATCGGTTCACATTGTAGGTTCTGGTGAATTGTTAGGAAATGTTATATAACCTTTTCTAGTATAGGGAAACTTGGAGGGTGATAAGTGGTTGTGTGAGCTTGAACTGTCAAGTAGTTCTTCTTGAGTGTAGCCAGATTCGGTGCTTCTCTCATATGGGTAATGGTGTTTTCGTGCCTAGGTCGATTAGTTGGTGATCTTGATTGTTGGTTAGTTATCAGGCTCGTGTTGGATTTTTGAATGTATGCTTAGGAGATTGGTGATTTTTCCTAGTTAGTTTATTGATATGGATTGGAATATTTTCATGCCGACGTCGATTAGTTAGTGAGCTTGATCGTTATTAGTTATTGTTATGTTGAATTTTATGTTGTAGGCTTAGGTGAATTGTGTTATGGATCAGAGGGTTGGGGAATTATAAAATAACATACCCACTAAATGAACGTAGCTGAAATGAGACAGCTAAGACATATGAGTAGGAAGACATTGAAAGATAGGCTAAGATGGATAGATCAACAACTGCTCTACCTTCTGTACTGCTCCCTTTGATCTTGGTTAGACTGGTTGTTTTATTATCTGGGTCATCGTGTTTTCATGTCGATGTCAAATAGTTAGTGATCATCATTGTTGATTTAGTTATAAGACACGGCATAATACGAAAACTAAGAGACAGACATGGCATGCATTTTGGCATGCCCTAGTATATTTTGGAGTATCTATGTTGTGTCTTCACTGATTTTTGTAGCGTCTGTGCTCCATGGTTATCAGTTGTGTTGGATTTTGCATGGTATGCATATACAAAAGGTGCTTTTTTCTTCTTCTAGTTAGTTTACTGAACTCGGTTTGCATATTTTTGTGCTGATGTCAGATTGGATATTGCCTATGCTGCACGGATATGAATACAAGATGATATCGACACCGATTGTTTGGAGTGTCCATACTTCCTAGGTTATTACCATTGATGTTGATTAGACGTCTTGGGTTTGTGCTGGATTTCACGTTGTTGGTTTAAGTGAATAGTTAGGAAACATTATGAAAGATTACTGTAGTACTGGCTACCCTATAGAAAGTTATATTACCTTTTTGTTTCTACACTTTTCTAGTATACGAGATCTTGGAGGGTGCTGAGTGGGTGTGCGATCTTAAACTGCCTGACCAAAAAGGTAGGTTTAGCTACCTGCCAACTAGAATATTTTCGTGTCGATGTCAGATTAGCTATTGTGATTGATGTTGATTAGACACCATGTTTGCGTACTATAGGCTTAGATGAATTATTAGGAAATATTGAGGATATGAATGCAATCCGTATGGCCAATAGGATCATTTAACCTTCTTGTTTGGACTCTTTTATAATTTAAGGGAACTTGGAGGGTGCTCTATGGTTTTGTGAGTTTAAACTGCATGAACAAAAAGGTATGTATAGCTACCCACCCACTAGCCTTCCAGGTTTTAGGGGAAGGCCCTCTTTTACTTCTGGCTACCTCTATTCTAGGTTTGATACTAGTAGGGAGGGTTGACTTCGAGATGACAACTGGTTCCAAATACTTTCACATTTTTCTTCTTCTTCTGGAGCTTTGCCAATGGAGACGACTTGGATGATGATGACAGGGACCATTAATTATCCAGAATCCAGATACAAGCAATAATTGTCAGGATACAAGTACTGCTCTTGTTGTCGACGATGATACCATTGCTAAGATTTGGGCACCACCGAGTCAGATTGTCACGTCCCAGATCCGTAATACGGAGGGCATGGGTATAACTCGGCCAACTACGCACTACGGCATGGGTATAACTTGGCCAACTATGCACTACGGAATACTTTAGTACCCCAAAGTACGGTTACGACTGTAAAGACAAGGGGGTTTGCTATAATCCATCGGTCTCATAGGTCCACAAGAATCCAATCTTTCAATCCATAACAAGCAATAAGAAATAAGATTAATCGCGTATATGAATAACATAAGGCGTCCCAAACGTTATAGCATACATGATCATGTCAACATGGTTCGCAATATCTATATCAAAATCGATATCAGACCTTTCCTATTAGTATCAGGATCAACGGTATCGACAATATCAGCGGTCTCAGATTGGAGTTTCGAATTTTTTTATTGGAAAGCAAATAATTATTAATAAATTATTAAAATTTTAGATTTTTTATACATTTAAGCATAATTTTAATTATTTTTGTGTTGTTTCTTATTTGTTTTGTAATTGAGTGAAATAATAGTCACCCTTGCTAATTTGCAATAAATAAATTTTCTTCATTTGCATACTTTTACAACCTTACTATGCTTTTACACATTTGTTGTTTGGTCTTTTCCGTTCAATTTTCTCTGCCGAATTGATCGAAAAAAGACCCCAAATGTTGGTACATGTCAGTATGGGTAGCGATAGGTATCTGATCGAGACATTCTAAATCGTATCGGTATCGACCGATATTGCACCTATTGATAACTAACAATACAAAATGGTAACCTAGCAGCTATGTTGTCACATACGATACCTAGACTTACAGGTTGGCAAGAAAATGCCTCGATCTGGACAATGTTCTTCTGGCTTAGGCGATGGTCGCCTAGACCTTCCGCCTTGGGTCGCCTAAGAGAAAAAAGAGCAGGACTTAGACGGTAAATTTTTGAAGGGGGTATAAATGCAAATTTTCTATTTCAGTTTTTTGATTTGGCTTAATAGGGTTTTCTCCAGTTCGGCTGCTGCTTTGCAAAAGAGGAAAGGAGAAGAACTCAGTCTAGCCACTCGGGTGAGGCAACCAACCAACATGTATGTTCTTCTTCTTCTTCTTCTTCTTCTTCTTCTTTGTTTTTTTATTTCTTCTGCTGCATCTTCTTTAGTTTTTCTTTTTAAATTCTTCTACTTAGTTTTTTTGAACTTGCTGATTTTATTGATTTCTTCTTCTTCTTCTTCTTTTCTTCTTCAGCTCTTTTGTGTTTTATTTAAACTTTTTGTTTTTCGTAATTTCTTCTTTTGTTTTTTCTTCTTCATTTTTTATTTTAAAACCTGTTGTTTACTTGATTTCTTCTTCTTTTGTTGCTTCTTCTTCGGTTCTTCTTTTGATGCTGTTGTTGTTTTTAAACGTGTAGTTTTCTTCTTCAGCTTTTTTTTAAACTTACAATTGAACTATTGAAGTATGTTCCTGGAAGATTGCTTGACAACATAACCTATAGGTTCCTGGGTGATGTCTAGGCGCTTATGCAAGACGGGAGGTCCGTCGTCTCGCCTCGCCTAGTGCCCAGATTAACATAGCCTATCCTAATATACAATACTATGCGATCATACATATAACTGCATTCTACATATACCATCAAGCTGTCTGAATGCGGGAACAAGCTCCCAGAACTAGGACTAACGCATACCCTTGGCCAAACGTCAAAAGAATATACAAGTATATATGAGTGGGTGAAGGAGAGAAACCCACTTATGCTCTCAGTCCATAGTCCTCCTGGTATGCACTATCGAGTAGGAGGTCCAATATATCCGTGGGCTACGCTATGAGATCTAGTCAAGCAAAACTAGAGGGGTCAACCCCTAATGGCAATCCAACAGAACCCTCTAAGACACACAAATAAAACACAACAAGGACTTGACAAAGATCCGTAGGCCATAAATAGAGTAGTAACCAACTCGTACATCAAACAATAATAAGAACAAGAGGTCGAAAACTATCTTGCATTGGTCTATATCTCTAAATCTGACTCTAAGCAATAAGCAAGAAATGACTGAATATAACATGTCGCGTCAGTACGATACCAATGCACTTCTTGAGAACAAAAAAGACATGAAAGTATACGATACTAGCAGACGATGAAATTAGACTAGACAATCGTTCAAACACGGCTAAGCATGACCTATGACTTGCTAATATTAACTAACTAGGGTTATCACAATCCTAATTACTAAGAATGCAAGGGCGATGAATCCATTTGTGTCATGCCAATGTAGGTAACTAAGGCCGACCAATGAACAATCACTCAATATACGTCACAATCAAGAGTTCTTATGGACTTTCGATCGTGATCATGAATAGCAGGTAAATAAACAATCAATAATAGCAAAGTTGATATATATATATATATATATATATATATATATATATAGGAAATAAAATGACAGCGCATAAAGGAAATACAATAATAGTAGTGGAAGGTTGGAAAGTGGCCCACGATGTGAATCTACAATCCTGAATATAGATTCATAGACTATCATAGGGTAGTAGCCACCTCTACATCAAATAAGAATAAGAAGATGATTATTATCCCCAAGACAGCGCTACGTGTCTATATCTCTTACATGAGTAAGCAAGTCCTTGCGTACTTGCCTAATAATATGAGAGATCTCACGTGCTAATAGTAATAAGAATATAAATATATCGGAAGTATCATGTCATGATCATTAACATATATCAGGATCATAAAAACTCCATATGATATACTATCACTGGATCAATATCACTTGGTAAATACAATCATGATCTTAGCAATAAGCATGAAATGATCGAATATAACATGTGAGTCAGTATCGCACCAATGCACTTCTCGAGAAAAAGAAATACATGAAAGTATACGATACTAGCAAACGAAGAAATTGGATTAGACAATCATTCAAACACGGCCAAACATGACCTACGATTTGCTAATACTAACTAACTAGGATTATCACAATCCTAATTACTAAGAATGCAAGAATGAGGAATCCGTTTGTTTCATGCCAGTGCAGGTAACCAAGGCTGACCAGGGAACAATCACTCAATATACGTCAAAATCAAGGGTCCCTATGGACTTTCGATCGTGATCAAGAATAGCACGTAAATAAACAATCAACAATAGCAAATTGATATATATATATATATATATATATATATTATATATATATATATATGAAATTAAATGACAGTACGAGAAGGAAATACAATAATAGTAGTAGAAGGTTGAAAAGTAGCCTACAACATGTATCCACAATCCTGAATCGCAGACTGTCATAGGATAAAAGCCACCCCCTATATCAAATAAGAACAAGAAGATGATTACTATCCCTAAGAAAATACTACGTGTCTATATCAGTTACACGAGTAAGCGAGTCCTCACATATCGTGCCTAATAACATGAGCTATGTCATGTGCTAATAGTAATAATAATACCAACATATCAGGAGTGTCATGTCACGATCATTAACATATCAGGATTGAGATGTCTCATGTGCTAATAGTAATAATAATATCAACATATCAGGAGAATCATGTCACGAAAATTAACATGAGGATTATCAAAACTCTACATGAAATACTATCACAGGATCAATATCACTTGTAAATCATAGTTTAAAGTATCGGCCGATACCGATACGGCCGATACCGATACAGTTTGGCATGTCCCGATCCGATACCGACCGATACCCGATACTGACCGATACCGACATTAGAGGTCTCTTTTCCAGTCAATTCGGCAAAAAAATTTGAATTAAAAAGACCAATTAGAAAGGATGTAAAAGCATAGTAAGGTTGTAAAAACATATAAAAGAGAAAAACTTATCTATCACATATAAATCGATCGACAATGATGACTACTATTTCATTCAATATCAAAAATACTAAGAAACAATACTGAAAATACTTTAAATTATGCATAAATGTATAAAATATATTCTCTAAAATGTTAATAATTTACTAATAGTTGTTTGCTTTCCGATACCAAAAAATCCGATACTCCGATCCGAAACCGCCGATACTACCGATATCGCCGATCCCGATACTCATAGGAATGGTCCGATACCGATTTCGATACCGATACTTTGAACCTTGTTGTAAATACAATCATATCCTGCTCCTGTGGAGGTTATCGAGTCTTGAACAATAGGGTATCTTGGTCACACGCCATGGAGGTACCGAATTCGAAAAATCCTAGCCAACGAGGTCGCGTGAAACTGTGGATTCCTCCCCACACGATGCTTCTATATTAAGTTAACCATTATTAACCTTATCAATTTCTTTCTCGATTCCCGAGCCGTGGACACCCCAGTGATTCAATCCTATGTCGTACTCAAGAAAGCTAGCTATCGTCAGAGCTGAAACATAATCAGACTCTCTTGGCACGACTCACGAGTGCATCTGTCAGTCTCTCAGGCTGAGTCGGTACGAGAATGTAAATAGGTTATTCTGACAATCACAAACATCCACGAAGACTCGGTCATATGCAAGTGCTAGTACGAGTACAGGGACATGATCGAGCACACGAGAAATTACGGGACTACGGACTATTTCGACAAAATCGAATACGGTTCGAGTCATATACATCTACTTGCACAAGAGTACCTCCAGACTAACCACACACTACGTACACGCACGAGACAACTAGAATAATAACACATTTAAACTATACAACTCATATACAAAGAGTCATGAGAAAATGAAATAGTAATCTCTCGAAAATCTCGTATTTTATCCCTATATCGATACAGACTGATACATGGTGTTTGAGAGATTGGAAAACCATGGAAATCATGTCACATGCATGAAACATAGTCACAAAACTGATGGCAAGTCTCGAGTTGAAGTTCGATCAATTATCGATGCAAACGACATGCGATTGGGCAACCAAACAGGCTGGTTCTGAAACTTTTCAGGCCTGGCGGCACGCCTCCCTCATTTATATTGCACATAACAGAGTTCTGTGCAGTCCATTGATTTGTGCGATTCCGTCGATCGCTTTTCGATTGATCAAATCAAAATTCATGGAGCTCAATCCTAATTACTAGTGCTTAGTGCGAGCAAGTTTCGTATCAAATCGCTTAACGGTTTTCAAATTGTGTCATTTTGTTAAAAATCTCGAAAATATAAAATTTGCATTAGAAACTTGACCGATTCAAAATCCGACTATAAATCTAGCATGGCATGATCCTAGGGATCGCATACATATGACTGGAATTGAATTTGGACAAGTAAACTCGAAAACCTATGAAAATGATCTACATATCGAACAAGGAGCACTTGCCTACACACGGACGATGCGAACGATCGATCCTAAATGTCGTGCACGTGTTAGTCCTTTTCGATGTTGGCTTAAAAGTAGAGATTTCACTCCCTCATAGCTCTCGACGTCACTGAGGAAAGAAAGGAGAGAAGAGAGCTCTCTATGGAAAACAGAGAGTGAAGTCATAGAGAATGGACTTTTTGCTAAGTTTAGGGTTTTTTATAAACCCCACTGTTCTATCGTGACTGTTTATTGCAAAATCACGATCGAGCCAATAATGCAAGATCTGCTAATTTATTGCACGAACAATATGTCGGCGGTATACCGACGATATGTTATCTATTTAGAAAAAAATGGAATTTTTTTAATTTCATGTCTCCATTCTATCATGGATTTCTAGGAAGGTTACATGACGGTGCCACAGGTCTCGATTGGTATGTCAGAAAGTTTGGTTACTCACGAAAACCAAGAAATACTTATTAGTTGCATACTATGCAATTAAAGTAGGGACTAGTCGTCGACTAGTCGGCATATGCTATAGCACCCTGATTGTTCAAAAAAACCGGGTAAGAAAATTGTCCCTTAAAAAGCATCAACTAGTCACCGATTTGCCACATTTTTAATCGCTTTTTACCACTTTTGGATATTATTATTTAGAATTAGTACAAGCTTTTACATATAATTTGAAATTGTCAAATCAATACTAATGGAGATATTTTCAAATCAATGTCAGGGATTATGGACTCCAGAACCTTGATGTACGTGGTATTGGTAATATAATACATCCATTCCATACTTTAAAATAGGGAAGTACCTCTTGACTACTGAGAATTCTTTTCACGAGTGATTTTCTGTCTTGAAACATGTACTTTTTTCAATGAAAATTTAATGAAGCAATATGCATAGTTTTTCACTACTTTGTAAGAAATATAATCCAAATGCTACTTAATTTATGAATAGGTTTGAAATTTATTAAAAGTTGCTTTTGGTAGTCCTAGTCATAGTAAAGTAGGAGTCATATTTGAATCCAAGTAGCTAAGTTTAATATATAGATGTGTGCTAGTCGACTTTTACTAAAATACAGAAAGTGTAACAAAGTTGGTGCTACATACTTGGACAAGGTCGGTTGTGCTCCCTATAAAAGAAGATGTTGGGAATGAGATTTTTTTTTAGCATGAAGAGAATAAAGTATACATGGAGTAAAGTTGTAGAGGAAGAGACTAAATTATATATATATATATATATATATATATAGAGAGAGAGAGAGAGAGAGAGAGAGAGAGAGAGAGAGAGGACGTTGGATATTATTATGTAGAATTATTACTAATATTAAAAATAACATAATCCACTTTTTACCATTTTTTGACTACTAGTTCCGACTAGGCAAAAAGCAGTATCGATCGCTTTGTTACTGCTTTACCACTTTAACTGCCTAGGTTATGTAAGTCATTAATCGATTTGAAAATCCTATGAGTATTTCATGAGATGCGTATGTGCGATACTCGATGCACACTAATCGAGAAAACCCATAAAAACATTTCAAGTTAGAATTCAGAAATATAAGCAAGTCATGGTATCGATGATCGAGAGTCCGTACTACGAGGATCACTATATACTACTGGTATACACGAATTCACGTATTATGAGAAAATTCAATCTCACGATCAAGATACCGAAAGCGCGAAATATGAAGATAAATACGAATACACACCATATCCTTATAAAATACCGATATGGGATGATGGGCGTTACTGGTTGACAGCCGGTTATAAATACTTATTTTTATTCTTTTATTGAGTTTGTGTTTGATAGATGACCCCATCTGATGGGGAGACTTGGAGGATGATGATGCTTAGTCAGCCAGTTACAGGATAGAAGTAGTGACGGGTTGATGCAATTGCTTCCTACTTATTTGCACATTGTATATTGACTCTGGCTACTAAATTTTGCATCCATTGCTACGGTGAATTGTCCAGTAATGTCTCATATAGAGGTAAGAGTTATTAACAAGAGAAGGTTTTACCCTTTCCGAAACTGGGACCAGCATTTTGCTGTGCATAGTCATGATTTTCTTGGTATATGACGTGTTTTCTTTTGTTATTGCACATTGAACTCGGGTGAGTTGTCCAGTAATCGCTCATAATAAAGGACTTATTTGATGATTGGGCTTAGGTTTTGACCTTTTGTGCTCTGCTACTGGTTGTGCTGATGATTCCAAAGATTTGAGTTTTAGTATTCAGTGGCTCTGGAAGCTGAGTTTCATGATTTTGCTTCTGAAGCTGATCTTAAGGGTTACCATCTATTTCTCTATGAGATTTGTTAGAAGTCCTTTCAATTAAGCATCTAAGCTGCAGTTTACTGCATAACCTTAGTCAAGTCACTACTTCACAAGTATAGGGAAATTGCTTAGGTCATTAATGAATGCCAAACCATATGTGCCCCCATACAAGTAGCTTTTGAGGATCCATTATGCTCAATATTTAGTGAGAGAAGAAATAATCAAGATCAGTTTGTGCGTCTATCGAGAGTAATCACATGCACAGAAATTCTATTAAATCAATTTTTGATTATAGAGTTGATGACTTCTTAATGTTTTGATATAACAGTAGTTTGAGCAGGAATGAGTGAAGAATTTCTTTTTATTGGATGACCAAAAATATGGAGAGAAATCAAAAGTTCATAGTAGACTTTTTGTCACTTTTAGCCATTCTCTAAGTAATTGGTTTATTGAGGAAAATTCTAGTGAAATTAGAGGATTCAGCTTTAAATTTTGTTCAGGAATAAGAGGGGGAAAATAAGAGAAAATGTGTATCAAAACAAGAGCCTACATTATGGACTAGGAGAATGGGAAACGAGTCAGATTTATTAGGTTAAAGGTACAAAACAGTTAATGATGGTGGTGTTGGGTTTTATCTTCGCTCATTAAGTTCATGGAGAGCTTTGGTTTAAAGAAAGGAGAACGAAGGTTACAACAAGATGGTTGCAGCTACCACCTAGGCCAGCAATGGTATTAGTTATACTGGCCTGAAGGCAAAGGGTAAAGATGATACTTTTATAAATAGACAGGTCTTCCATGAGGGAAAATCGTGAACAATTGTTTGCTTAACAGGTTACTAGAAATGAGCCTCTGATTATTATCATGTCTCACCCTACAACGGCATTTCATACAATTTATATATCCATTGCTCTTTAAGTTATAACACTTTTCGCTGTTCTGGTTTCCATTCTCTCTTGAATCTTGAGATGTTTTTTTCTTTCTTTCTTTTACTTCATAATAATTGAACTTTTCACTATCCTGGAAGATTACAAGATTTCATGAAACAAGCTTCATGCATACAAAGAAAAACCCTTAAATTTTCTAGGTTCCCTCTCGTCTCATGCCAAGCCAATGGAGAAGATATTTTTTCGGATGGTATTGTGGGCATCAATTACTACTCTCTCTCTCTCTCTCTCTCTCTCTCTCTCTCTCTCTCTCTCTCTCTCTGCCTTTTGTTGGATTTTATAGTATTTACATCAAGTAACAACTAACAATATGGTTGAATGTTTGGGGGCTTCTGTTCTTTTCCACCTTTTTAGTGCTATGTTAAAGAATGTATCTGGTAGTCTGGTTGTACTTTAGACAGCTTGTGTGGCTAGTTTTGTGCATTAAAATAGTGGTTGAGGTTCATCTAATTGTTGCTGATAACATATCCATATGTTTCAGATTGTTTGGGAAGACGGCTGGGACCAAGGTTTCTTGGCAGGGGGGTTGATGATTCAGTGGTAATTGTCTATTTTCTAAATATTTTTTTTCTTGTAACTCCTACAAATGTCCATAATTGGTAGCGTTCTGCTGTGTTTTTTTTTTGAAACAAGAGTGTAAGTTGCTTTCTTATGTAGAACCTCCCAATTACATCTTTGTAGAGGCTTGTAAGAGATTTGTACAAGGTTCTCGATCAAGTGAATTCTGAGGGAATTTCAATTAGCGAGAAGTTGCCACAATCATTTACCGAGTTTGTTTCTGAAATGAAGAACAATCAGTATGACGCCAAGACATTTGCTGTGAGGTTGAAGGCCATGGTATGAGACTGATATGCTTCTGTTATTGTCTTTGTAATTGCTCCATCTTCTCTTGATACTAAGGGAGTTAATGAGGTTTATTTATGTTGGAATTTTTTATATTCCTGATAACAAATCTTCTTTGTTTTACTCAATGTGTACCATGTTGGGGGTAAAAACCGGAAATTTTTTGGTAGTAAGAACTTTTTGATACTTGAGTTTTCTGCCATAGAAATATTCTGAACCGTTCAAACTTGTGTTGCTCCACCTTGTTGTAATAATACTAGGAGTTTGTTTGTAGCAAAACTGTTTGATTACTTCGTTTGCTGCAGTCAAGAAAATAGTGAATCGTTCTAGCTTGTGTGATTCTCTCCCACTTTCAGTTTATTAATGTGGTGTTAGCTACTATGAATATGTTATCTTCACTAATATGATTTGGGTTGTTTAACGTGTGCATAATGGACCAACAAATGCATCATATTGTTTAGGAGAGCAAGACAACAGACAAAGATGCGGATAGTTTTGTAATGGGTTATCACTTGTAAGCACACATCCGGCTGCTTCTGTGTCTTCATTGTTCTCTAATTTTATGTTTCCCTCTAGATTCTTTCATTTTGTTTTGTTGCTAGTCCATTTTTCCGGATTTTGGATGTCCAATTTGTTGGCACTTGTAAATCTGCACAACCTTCACTTTACAATTTCGAATGTTATGCAAGACATGTTCCAACCTTAACAGAATAAATAGACTATAGACTATAGACTAATGCTTTCAAACAAGCTAGACTACAAGGATGAAAAAAGTTGGCAGCAGCTATAAAGAATCTAAAACTGATAAGAAAAAGCATAATACAGAAGAGTGTATCAATGTTTCATACAACTTGCTTAAGCTTCAGATACAGCAAGGCCTGCCTATGAAGTCATTTCAGTGTTTCTTAAAAGCCAAAAGTGGAAAACTAACATAGTTCCTTTATAAATGTTAAAGGAATAAGAAATATTATGACATAGCTCACGACTAGTAATATCACTAAAATGATGAAAATAAGTTTGACAAGTAAGAATGACATAGTAATTCTGTTTCTTTAATCATGATACTAAGATTCACTTGATTGGATTGTAAGGTCTATGGTTCAAATAGATAGATCCATTATACTCCTGATCTTACCTTGATTGCAAAGTTTTACGCTGTTCGAAGTATAAGATCTAGATTGTGAAGCATATAATGTTGATATATAGGCTGAGGGGGTAAAAATCTATACCAACCCATGTAGGGCAAACTATGTTACAGGTTGGCGGAGGGGAGTGTCCACAATAAATAAAGATTCATATTTTGTTCAATCTAGTAAATCTACAAATTTACGTGGTGGACAACTTGGTGTCATCATGGTCAGCTAGGGTTAGTCCTTGGCCATTATAAGTGGCAATTATTACCTGATTCTGGTTGATGTGGTGTTTTCAGTCCCATATAATCTCCGCTTTTCTGAAGTTTGTGACTGCATGATAAGCTCATCAATTATGTCTAGGAAACATGGACACTTGAAAACCAGTACCTTGTTGTGTCCATGTCGGACACTTATCAGGTACGTGTCGGATACAAGGTACAAAAATGCTCCAAAATACACTAGACAACAACAAAGCTTTCATCCCAAATTTTTGGGATTGTTTGTTTGTATCCTTTTCTTCCATTCAGCTCTGGTTAAGGGCCATGCCTTTGTTAAAACAATAACCATATCATCCTCTAGTTCTAGCAGTCCCTTTAAATACTAACTTGTCGCTTCTCATGGGATTATTTATTTGTCTTTGTTGCACATGTCCAAACCACCTAAGACTATTTCTCTCATATTATTTCCAATTGGCGTCATCTATAACCTCCCACGAATACAATAATTATTTTCCTCTCTCTTAATGGATGACCACTCGTCCATCTTAGCATGCTCCAGAATACACTAGGATAAGCCAAAATGGGTGGTGTTTCCGTATTCATATCTACAACGACGACAGTCTTTGTTCCAAATTTTCGGACTCGACTATTTGAATCCTCTTCTTTCATTCAGCTCTATTAAGGGTCGTGTTCGTGTAATGCTAACAAGATTCATATCCTTCTTTAATAGTTCAAACAATATTAGTCTAGTCCTACCTCTAGTCCTAGCCAAGGTTCACAATATCAATATCAGAATTAGTAGCATACCGTTCCTTTGAGTATCGGGATTGGCGATATCGACATTATCGACGGTTTCAGGTCGGAATGTCGATTTTTTTGATATCGAAAAGCAAGTAACTAATTATTAATAAATTATTAAAAATTTAGAAAAAATATTTTATACATTTAGGCATAATTTTAAGTATTCCATGCGTTGTTTTTAGTAATTTTGGAATTGAATGAAATAGTAGTCATCATTCCCAATTGGTTTATCTGCGATAGATAAATTTTCTCCTTTTACATGCTTTTACAATTTTATTATGCTTTTATACCCTTGATGATTGGTCTTTTTTGTTCAATTTTTTTTTTTTGTCGAATTGACCGAAAAAGAGACCCCCAATGCCGATATCGGTTAATATCGATATCGGTCAGTATCAGATCAGGACGGCCAAATTGTATCGATATCGGCCGATACTACAAACTATGGTCCTAGTGGCTCTATTAGCTACTATATTATCACTCTTCCTTACGAGAATATCTATTGGCCTGCGTTGCACATATACAAACCATCTAAGTTGATTTTTTCTCATCTTGTCCTCAATTGCGCTACCTCTAATTTTCCACGGATATACTCACTTCTTACTTATCCAGTAACGTATTGCCACTCATCCATCTTAGCGTCTGTATTCGTCGTATATGTGCAACATAATTGTGGCTTGATGGATTGCGAGATTTGAATTTCTATTGTATGTTGACATATTGTAGTGCAACGTGCTGGTTGATAACTAGCATCTTTGAGTGTTTCTAAAAGAGTTTGTAATTGAGAGTTGAGATTCATATTCGCCCTTAAACTATTGCTCGAGATATCTTTTGCGACTTTGGCTTCACTATTGGGATTGCCATTTCTGTACTCTTGTGTACTCTTGAGCGTAATGTGTCATAAAGATGAATGCAATTTTCTATAGCAAATTGTATCATATTACATTTTCGTCTAAACTCTTTATTGTCTAGGTGAACTTGGATGGTGCTTCTTGGTTGTATAAGCTTAAACTACAACTCAAAATGTACTACTTGCCAACTGGCCACCTAAGTTTTAACCCTCTCATGTTCATAGCTAACTTGGCTTGGAATTGGACACCAACATAGAGGGTTAGGGTTGACATAGAGCATAAAACTTGGTCAAATCTTATATAAAGCTTTCTTATGCTCTATAGCCGATTCTGATAGGAGAAGGATTGACGATGATGACTTTGGTTCAGTATTACTTTTAAGCGATTATTTTCCTAAAAGGTATAACAATAAACATTTTGGTTCTAAGAGGGGCCTTCACTTGACTTTGGCCTTTGTATAACAATAGCAAGCAAAGCTTCTATCCCAAAATTTTGGGACCAACTATTTGAACCCTTACTTCCATTCAACTATGTTAAGGGTCATGTCCTCTCTTAACGACTTTGCCTTTGTATTATATAGCAAGGAAATGTGTTGAAAGTATGTGAAGGGGTATTTGTGAAAGATTGATTCATTGATCATCATTCTTAAATTTTAAGTTGAATTTGGCAGACCCTGTCTACGATCTTGAATGTTCATTTGTCCAATACTGTTTGATTGGAACTGGAACTTCACTATCTCATCACAAGAATCAAGTTAGGTTGACCTGAAAACACATTTTCTTGAGATAACTTCACTATAGTTATTGTATCCAGCGTATATAGTATATAGTATTTCAGACCGGTGCTTGGTAAAGTTGACTGTTCATGGAAAACTATGCCAGATTGTGGACTTAATATCACTCCCTGAAAACAAGTGTCATTACGGACTTCGTTGGGTGTCTCTTGAAAGAAAAATCCAAAGCTACTTCAAAATATTCATTCCATGGTCAAAACCCAATACAATACAATACAATACAAACACTATAACATTTTGAAATGACAATAGAAAAAATACTTTATACACCACCGTTTTTGCATTATAACACCCTGTTACGGGTCGGTTCGGGTGAACCTATATCCGTTACTCACATGGACCGGCCAAAGAAAAAGACACACAAGACCAGGCTAGGGTTGTCCAGACCTAGCCGGCGGCATTTCTTTCAAGGAAAGAAATTACTAATAATATTATTAGCAATAATTAGTATGATTTAGTTTCTTTTCCAACAAATTATGGTTAGCAATTGTAGCCATCCTCTATTTATATATAGAGGTAGGAATTCTCTTGAGAAGATTATCAAAGAAAAGTTTAATAAAAAACATAGGCGGTACTTCTCCCGATCTGAGAAGTGCCCGCGCCTGCGAAAAGGCGCAACACCAAGGCCGGCCGGTCACAAGACCAGACGGCTTCTTCATCGTCTTCGTCTCATCGTCTAGTTACGTGTGCCTTCACTAAGCAAGAAGAAGCGCGTAACAAGTTGGTATCAGAGCAGTTCGATCCTCTCGACCTCATGGCGCCTACACCACCATCCAACGACGAACGCCTCCTTCGACTCGAGGCCACCGTCGACGACATCCGCAAGTGTCTCGACGCCCAGGCCGAGAGTACCGCTGCGACCCACACTTCCATTGCCGACCTCGTCGCAAAAATCAACGCGTTGCTCGCGAACTCGACAACCACCACAACCGACCGCGACACCTCACCCCCTCGCAGTACCAGCCCCTCTGCAGGACCCACACGGCAGCTGCAGTCCACAGAGGGGACACACGCACGCAGACGATAGCCCCCCCCCCGCGGGCCTGACAGCCCCCAACGGGTCCTCCCCCGCTTCGACAGACCCTCCAGGTCCTCCCTCCACCCCACCACGACCCCCCATGAGGAGTTCATTACGGTGAACCCCTGCGCGGGGCTCCTTTCCGCAACGACTACTACCACGACCCACCTAGCCACGACCCCCCTCGCGGCGACTACTGCGACCCCTTCCGCGACAACGACAAATACCGTCGTCCGCCCGACCCTCGCCACTTCTACGAGGGGGCCGAATGTCGTGGTTGCCGAGACGACGTCGGCCAGGAATGCTGGCTACCGCGCTTTCCACGTCTTGACTTGCAACCTTACGACGACACCTGCGATCCTTTACTTTGGGTGCGTCATTGCGAGCGGTTCTGCGAACTCCACCGCATTCCAGAGGAGGAGCGAGTCCAGATGGTGGGACTCAAACTTGAAGGCGAGGCTCAGTCTTGGCTCGATGGGTGGCAACGACGGGTAGGCTGGATCGACTTGGGGCACTTCTATGATGAGCTTCTCATCTGATTCAGCATTCCCACGCATCGCGGGGCGTTGGGGGATCTCATATCCCTCAAGCAGACGGGCACGGTCGCGGACTTCAACCGAGAATTTCAATCCCTGCTATCTCGAGTTTCGCGCCTGTCCAGCGACGAGGCGATCGACATCTACATCTCCGGCTTGACGACAACCATTGGCCAGGATGTGCACCGCGACCGGTCATTGACCCTCGCACATGCCATGTGGTGCGCGCGCAAGGCGGAGTATAGGTGGACGGACGGCGACACCACAGCCGTTTCCGGAAGCCTCAATCGCGGTGGGTGATTCCCGTCCGTGCGCTATGCGGCACCCCAGCAGAGACCGGCCATCCCGTGCCCCTCTTTCAGCAAACTGGCCTCTGGAGGCGGGTCCCACGCTCCAGGGCTCTCCGCGGCAGGACCGGCCGGCACCTTAGGAACGACCGTCCAGGCTACTTCCGCTGGCTCGTTGGCGCCTAGATCTGTTCCCCTTCGACTCAACGCAACTGAGATGACCGAGCGCAAAGCAAAGGGCCTCTGCTTTAACTGCGACGAGACCTACTCCCCTGGGCACTGCTGTAAGTACCTCTTTTATCTAGATGTACCGGAAGACAAAGAGGCCGATTTCTTAGGGGAAGAGTTCGACGAGGACGGCCGACCGTCAATCTCCGCCTTAGCCATCCATGGCCATAAAGGGGGGACAATGCAGCTTCTCATTCAGATCCACGGGATGCTACTTCTTTGCTTAGTTGATTCGGGAAGCACTCACAACTTTGTTAGTTGCTATGCTGCGCAACGATCCGGCTTGCGCACGACACCAGGAGCAGCAGGAACGGTCCGAATTGCAAACGAAAATGAGCTGTCTTGCTTCGGGGAGCTCGGCATATTAACCTTTACAGTGGCGGACCATACCTTCGCAGCCCTCTTTATGGTCATCCCTCTCGATCGTTTTGACGTCGTTTTAGGCGTCGAATAGCTCGAAACACTGGGCGAGATCGGGTGGGACTTCCGGCACCTCACCTTGCGCTTCACCTTTCAAGACCGCGACATCTTGCTCTCGGGCCTCTCCCGTCACGATGATCGGCCCCTTACGATCACGGCCATCCATGCCAGCGATGAACCACCTCTCCAGATCCTCATCCACAACTTTGCCTTCATCTTCGAGCTGCCCTCCATACTACCGTCTCATCGTTCCTTTGATCACCGCATCTGCCTCAGGGAAGGCACTGAACCGGTCGTGGTTCGGCCATATCGTTACCTGTTCCGCCAGAAGGACGAGATAGAGAGGCAATGCGACGAGATGCTAGCGCAGGGTCTCATTCGCGCCAGCCGATCACCCTTCTCCTCCCCTGTGTTGCTCGTCAGGAAGGCCGACGACACTTGGCGCTTCTGCGTGGACTATCGCCAACTCAATGACAAGACCGTCAAAGACAAGTTCCCAATCCCAGTGGCAGAGGAGTTATTCGATGAGCTCCATGGCACAGCTTTCTTCTCCAAGCTCGACCTCCGCTCGCGCTACCATCAGGTTCGAATGGTGGACGAGGACATCGACAAGACAACCTTTCGCACGCACCACGGGCACTTCGAGTTTCTCGTAATGCCGTTTGGCCTCACCAATGCCCCTTCAACCTTCCAGGCCCTAATGAACGAGGTATTCCAACATTTTCTACGGAAGTTTGTACTTGTTTTCTTCGACGATATTCTTGTGTACAACCCCTCCATGGAAGAGCACCTTCGCCACCTCAAGATAGTGTTCGAGACACTACACCACCACCAGTTGCACCTGAAGATAACCAAGTGTACCTTCGCAGAGCGGCATGTGCCCTACTTGGGGCACATCATTTATAGCAGCGGGGTGGTGGCTGACCCAGCCAAACTGGCCGTCGTGGGTGAATGACCGCGTCCGACCAGTGTGCGGGCTCTTCGGGGCTTTCTTGGCCTCGCCGGCTACTATCGGCGATTCATCTGGGGCTTCGTCGAGATAGCGGCACCACTCAGCGACCTGCTCAAGCGGAACACCTTCATTTGGACGAACCTCGCCGACACCGCCTTCAACAACCTTAAATCCGCCCTCACGCCGCCTCCCGTCTTGCGTCTTCCCGACTTCTCCACCGACTTCGTCATCGAGTGCGACGCATCGGGACAGGGCATTGACGCAGTCTTACATCAGGAGGCCCATCCAGTAGCATTTTTTAGTCGGAAGCTTGCGGCACATCATGCCAAGTTGGCAGCTTACGAGAGGGAGCTCATCGGCCTCTCCAAGGCCATCCGACATTGGCGTCCGTACTTATGGGACAGGGATTTCTGCGTCCGCACAGATCATTACAGTCTCAAGTTCATGCTCGAGCAGGCCCTCGTCACACCCCCGCAGCAACATTGGTTGAGTAAACTCATGGGCTTCTCGTTTCACGTGGAGCACAAGCAAACTCAACCAAGCGGCAGACGCACTCTTCCGCATTGACATCGATATTCCTGAATGTGCCGCACTTTTTCGGCCGGTGCTCGCACTTGAGCAGGAGTGGCTCTCCGCACTTGCTGCCGACGAGACGGTCGCCACGCGACGGGCAACCATCTCGGCCTCTCAGTCCGTGGCCGGCTGGAAGGAGACTAGCGGCCTCATCCACTACCGCATGTGTCTCTTCATTCTGGAGTCCTCGCCACTGGTCCCCCGCATCATCCGCCACTTCCACGACAGCACACATGAGGGCAGTACCAAGACGCTGGAGCGAGTGCGTAAATAGTTTTTCTGGCCCTGTCTACGCCGCACTATTGAGGAGTACGTGGCCGCATGTGCCACCTGCCAACGCAACAAGACATCCATTCTCAATCCTGCAGGCCTGCTACAGCCCCTGCCAATTCCACAATATGTGTGGGCCGATATTTACATGGACTTTGTGACTCAGTTGTCCCGTTCCAAGGGAAAATCCGTCATCTTGGTAGTAGTGGACCGGTTGTCCAAGTATGCACATTTCATGGCGATGAGTCACCATTTTTCAGCATCATCAGTCGCACAGGTTTTCTTTGATACACTGGTGCGTCTACATGGTATTCCCGAGACCATCGTCAGCGATCGCGATCCCGTGTTTACCAACGCCTTCTGGCAGGACACTTTCCGGCGGTGCGGTACTAAGTTGCTCTTGTCCTCAGCATACCACCCCCAGTCAGATGGCCAGACGGAAGTGGTCAATCGGACAATGGAGATGTACCTCCACTGTTTCGTAGCTGACAAACCCAAAACATGGACTTACTGGCTTCCGTGGGCTGAGACACCTCATTTCATTCGGCTCACCGCACCACCCCTTTTAAGCTCATATACGGCCGCCTCCCCCCGCCATGCTTCCCTATAAGGCCGGCGCCTCCGTGATTGATGTTGTCGACCGCCACCTCAATGATCGTGCCACGGTTCTCGAACAAGCAAGACAGCGTCTTCACCATGCTCAGAATCGGATGCGGCAAGTATATGATGCTCGCCACTGTGAGGTCATCTTCAGCCCGGGCAATTGGGTGTGGGTGCGCCTCCAAAGACATCGACAATCCACTTTGAGGCACACAACTGACCACAAGCTCGCTCCTCTCTTCTTCGGGCCCTTCCGAGTCTCTGCTTGAGTTGGCACGGTAGCCTATTAACTCGAGCTTCCAACCGACGTCCGCCTCCACAACGTCTTCCATGTATCCTTGCTGAAGCCATTTCGTGGTCCACCACCGACGGTAGTACCAGCCTTACCCGCCGACCTCACACCAAGCGAACACCCAGTCCCGGCGAAGCTACTTGATACTCGGATGGTTGCTGACACCCGCGAGTACTTGGTTCGCTGGGCGGACGAAACCGCTAACGATGCTACATGGGTCCAACACGACACCCTCGAGCGCCTTCATCCTGGCTTCCAGTGCGAGGACGCGCTAGATTTGAAAGGAGGGAGTATTGTTACGAGTCGGTTCGGGCGAACCTATACCCGTTACTCACATGGACCGACCCAAGGGAAAGACACACAAGACCCGGCTAGGGTTGTCCAGACCTAGCCGGCGGCATTACTTGGCAATATTATTAGTAATATTAGCAATAGTTAGTTTTCTTTCAAGGAATATATTATTAGTAATATTGCTAATAATGTCTTTCCTTGAAAGCAAAGATATTACTTGGTAATATTATTAGTAATATTATTAGCAATAATTAGTTTCCTTTCAAGGAAGATATTATTAGCAATATTGCTAATAATATATTTTCTTTCAAGAAAAGAAATTACTAGTAATATTATTAGCAATAATTAGTATGATTTAGTTTTCTTTCCAACAAATTATGGTTAGAATTGTAGCCATCCTCTATCTATATATAGAGGTGGGAATTCTCTTGAGAAGGTTATCAAAGAAAAGTTTAATAAAAAACATAGGTGGTACTTCTCCCGATCTGAGAAGCGCCCGCGCCTGCGACAAGGCGCAACACCAAGGTCGTCCGGTCACAAGACCAGATGGCATCTTCATCGTCTTCGTCCCATCGTCCAGTTATGCATGCCTTCGCTAAGCAAGAAGAAGCGCGTAACACACCCCAACAAAATGACATCACTAGAAGAAAAAATCGTCACCTCCTTGAAGTAGCTAGGGCCATCATGTTCACCAACAATGTCCCAAAATACCTATGGGGAAATGATGTCCTCACTTCATGTTATCTAATTAATAGAATGTCAATCCATGTCCTTAACTATGAAACACCTTTGAAGTTTGAACCATTTTCTCCAACTTTACCCTCAGAATTGAACGATTACCTCTATTCCAATACATGTATTTGCTTGTCCTCCTTTTGTGCATATCCGTACCAATAAAAGAAGCAAACTTGACCCAAAAGCTAAAACGTGCATTTTCCTATGATACTCACCTACACAAAAAGGGTATAAGATGCAATTCTATGGATGTCACTTTCTTTGAGGATCGACCTTTCTTTACCAAAAATACCCTTTAGAGGGAGAATATAAGTAACGAAGGACATTTTTAGGACATTTTTATCGATACTGTCATTACTCAAAACCTCCAATCGAGCCATCTCCATCTCGATCCCTCACTCAAGAACCTCAAACCGAGCCTATTATGACAATAAATCTAGAAAATTCAATGACAAGGGGAGATGCACAACTTCAATCACCAGAGCATCGAGTTTATTCAGGGAGGAAGAGTACTCTCACAAAGTAGAACAAGTCAGGGATATTCCATAACACCATGAATCTGAACCGATCTCAGGTACTCAGTCCTCTAACTCATACTTTGCTCCTGATCGTGATGATCTTGATGTTCCTATAGCCCTTAGGAAAGGAGTTCGATCTTGTATTGAGCATCTAATCTCCAAGCTTGTTGCGTATAGCTATTTATCATCATCAATCCAAAAGCTTGTATCCAATTTGCCTACCATAGACGTTCCGAAGACTATACAGGAAGCCCTGTCAATACCAAAATGGAGAAAACGAGTGGAAGAAGAAATGCTAGCACTAGAGAAAAACAAAACGTGGGATGTGGTAGAAATTCCGAGAGGAAAGTCCCCTCTTAGTTGTAAATGGGTCTTAATCGTTAAGTGCTAGTCAGGTGGATCTGATGAGCGCTACAAGGCAAGGTTAGTGGCAAAGGACTTCACTCATACTTACAGAGTAGACTACTAAGAAACTTTTGCCCCAGTAGCAAAATTAAATATTATTCAAGTCCTCTTTATCTTTAGCAGCCAACTTGAATTGGAAATCAACAACTTGACATTAAAAATGCTTTTTTGAATGGTGAGTTGGAAGAAGAAGTGTATATGGAATTACTGTCAGGTTTCGATGAAAGAAGAGTTCATGGGAAAGTTTGCAAAATCAAGTGGTCCCTTTATGGATTAAGATTATCTCCCCGAGCTTGGTTCGGTAGATTCGCAAAGACCATTTGTCAGCAAGGATATCAACATGCTAAATCCGACCATAGTTTGGTTCTATAAACATGGAGGAGGTAAGATTACAATTCTCATAGTTTATGTTGACGATATAATCTTAAGTGGTGACAATGTTGTGGAAATGGACATACTAAAAAAATTCACTTTGAGAAGAATTTGATGAAAGAAGAATTTGAGAGAGGATTTAAGTCCACTAAGAATTTGAGACACAAAAATGGGATTTCAGTTTCCCATAGGAAGTTTGTTCTTGATCTTTTACAAGAAACATGAATGCTTGACCGCAGACCGACAAATACTCCCATAAATCCTAATTAAAAACTTGGTGAACAGTTAGAAGTACACCAGTTGATAAAGAATGATATCAACTTCTTGTTGGGAAACTCATGTATCTTTCTCATACTAGAACCGACATTGCATTTGCAGTTAGCGTTGTTAGCCAATTTATGCATGCCCCGTATGAAGAACACATGGAAGCTGTGCACCAAATTTTGAGATATCTCAAGGGAACTCTTGCGTTAGGTTTATTTTTCAAGAAGAATGGAGAAAGAGGTGTTGAAGCCTTTACAGATGCAAATTGGGCTGGTTCGGTGACTTATTGGAGATCAACAACTGGTTATTGTTCATTCCTTTGTGGTAATTTAGTAACTTGGATGTACATGAAACAAACAGTTGTAGTTAGGAGTAGTGCTGAGACAGAATTTAGCGTTCTGGCCCATGGAATTTGTGAGTTACTTCGGTTCAAGTTGTTGAAAGAACCCAATATTGTGAGAAGTGAGCCTATGAAGATGTACTGTGATTTGTTATTTCTTGTAATCATGTTCATCACGATAGAAGGAAACATGTAGAAGTTGACCACCACTTCATCATATAGAAAATTGAAGAAGGGACTATTTGTGTCGTGTACATACCTTCACCACAACAGGCTGCTGATTTGTTAACAACGGGACTGTTCAACCAGGTATTTGAGAGATTAGTTGACAAACTGGCACTATTCAATGTATGTAGTCCAGCTTGAGGGAGTGTGGAAATAATAAGATATTTCCCTATTTATCATCTTAGGAATATCCTGTTAGTTTTTAAATTTACTGTTGATATTTTTTTTTTTTTGTATTTAAAATAAGATAGGAAAGGATCTCCTTGATTCTCTCCATTAGTTTAGGTTTATCTGCTCCTAGAATAGAGGGTTGTTAGGGTTATATTTTAAATCTATAAAACTGGTTGTCCAGTAGCTGCTGATGAATATACGGGAAGTAATTTTTTTCCTCTTTTTCTAGCTTTACTCTTTCGGCATTGTTTTACATTTTGTCTCTTGCCCGGTTTCGATCTTCCTAGCGTAACTCCTATAGTTAGCTTAGACTATACTTCATTTATTTAACACACTCTTTCCTCACTTGCACGTCTCTCTAATAAAGTCCATCATCAGATGGTTTCTTGTATGATTTTACCTAGACCAGCATTTAAAGAAAAAAAATAGTATGTTGGATAGATCTGAGAATCACATGTCAGTGTATTCTCTGCAAAATGACACTATTTTCCCATTTAATACTGTTACCTACATTTACCCGGCCTAACAGGAATTACTAGGTATTTAGGAAAATCTTCTACCTTAAAGTTAATTATACGGAATCATACAAGTCTAAACCACAAAGCACATAAGGAAAAATTAATATATGCATGAAAATGAATGGCATTTGGAAAATTTAGGTTTAGTAGCTGACAAAGGATGAGACATGTAAAAATTCAATATATCAAGAAGTTTGGAAAATAAAACTATTAGGCTATATATATTTTATCCTGCATTTTATGTTAACAACACCTTGGAAGTGATGCAACTGTTTCAAACATCATTTTGGTGATCATGAGTTGACTGCCTGCATGGAATGGGTAAGTTCAACTGATACTGCTTAACCAGTATGGCAATTATGTGCCTGGTAGAATAATATTGTAGAATGCATCTTGATTTTTCCCTCAGTAAAATCTCTCTTGGTGCTAGAGGGAGAGGGATTTGGATCCCCTAATGTCAATATCTCGTAATGCCAATATCAATAAGGGGGATTGCATGAGATATCTACATGAGATATTGGCCACGAGAAGTCATCAATATCTCATGCAGTCCTTATTTGCATTGACGTTGTGGGGCATTACAAGACATTGGCATTAGGGGGATCTGAACCCGAGGGAGAGACTTCTGGTAACCACTTGGACGGACATCAAGTAATATCTATCATTTATGATAGGTGGGCAGATTTCAGATTGCGACAGGCAATATTTTAGTAATCATTCTAACCTTTGTTTGTGACAGATGAAGTCTCTTTACATCTGTTACTGCAGATATGGTGTGTTAATGCTCAAGAAAGAAGAACTTACTTGATCTAATCAGTATGCACTTACTTTTTCTGACTTAGCATTTCTCAAATGCAGATGGAATATATGAACAAAGAGGTAAAAAGATCAAGATTGGCAGAACAATTGCACAAACATTTTGTGGCAACTTCTATTCCAAAAAGCATTCATTGTCTTTCCTTGCGTTTGACAGATGAGTACTCATCAAATGCAAATGCACGAAAGCAATTGCCTCCTCCTGAGCTGCTACCTGTGCTCTCAGATAACTCCTACTACCATTTCATTCTAGCTAGCGATAATGTCCTTGCAGCCTCTGTTGTGGTCAGCTCTGCTGTGAGATCTGCTTCAAAACCTGAAAAAATAAATTTCCATGTTATAACGGACAAGAAGACCTATCCAGCAATGCATTCATGGTTTGCTTTAAATCCTCTTTCCCCAGCCATTATTGAAGTGAAAGGTGTTCACCAGTTGGATTGGTTGACAAGAGAAAATGTTCCTGTCCTTGAAGCTTTAGAGAGCCACCGTGGTGTCAGAAATCACTATCATGGAGATCACATTAGGGGGGCCAATGTCACTGACAATCCAAGGGTTTTCGCTTCAAGACTACAGTCCAGGAGCCCAAAATATATTTCTATACTCAACCATCTGCGAATATACCTGCCTGAGGTAACTGAGCTATATGCATTAGTATTACTGCCTTCTTGTGTAATTTTTTTTTTTGGAGATAAATATTAGTAAGTCAATGGAAATTTGTAATAAAAGATAAATAGTTCCAATTATGATGAACAGAAGATATTCAGAAAGGAAAAAAATATGTGAATTAACTCTATAAAGTGATTAACCAAGTTCAAGAGTGAAAACTGAAAATTTTAAAATCAGTTAAAATGCCAACTTTCCATACATGTAGCTATAAATTTCCAAACTATGGTTTATACATTACAC